>VXBZ01009988.1:128651-152438 GCA_013399135.1 Heliornis fulica | reverse complement strand
ATGTAGATACTGCTAGTAAATAACAAAAGAAGCCAAAATATAACACATTGGATGTAGCATTGTGATCCTATATACAGGGAGGTAAACCAGGCTTCCTTTGTTTCAAATAAAAATGAAAATGATCAGGTTCTCTCTTTTTTTTTTTCTCCCCTCTGATAATCTGCTTGAATTTATTTTGATGCAACATACAATAATGGAGGCTATTTCATTCTTTAAACATATGGCAGTGGCTTCCAAAAATATTTTTAGACAGATATTATATAAGACTGAGTTGAGTTTATAATTTAAGTTATATTTGGTTTGTCTATATGGAGATAAAACAAACGTTAAAATACTGTGATATATTGTGTTAATCCTTTTCAGTTAGTAATTTAGGCATTTCTTTCCTTACTTACTTGCAAAGTATGGGCTGTTGGCATTTTGGATGAAAATCACTGTAGGTTGTTGCTTTGGTGTTTTTGGTTTTGATTTTTTTTTTTAAACGATAGTTTCTACACTATTAGGTCTGAATGAAACTTTATTAATTGTATATTGAGATGTGCTTTGTGTTTTGTTTCTTTCTAACCAAGCTTGTCTTCCTGTAGTCACAAGGTATACTGTAACACAGTAATACATTGTTTTTCCTTGAGCTTTCTATGAAGAAAGCTGTTTTGAAAATCTGCATTACAGAGGGTGAAAAATATTTTTCAAGATGGTAACAGCCCTGATAAAATTTATGAGCTTATATAATTGCTATGTCAACCACTTGAATGCTAAGCACTTTGTGGATCACAGGTTTTTCATAAATAATTTTTGTATTTAATATAAAGTTTGCTTGGAGACTTTTCAGCATATTATCTTTTCCATAACTGTACAGTGCAAAAGACATTTTGAATTACACAATTGATTATGCCAGATGTGTTGAAAAACACTCTCAAACTAGCTTGATAAATTGCTTTGTTGAGGTATTACTGATTGTCTTAAAGTTGGCTCATAAAGTGGTGCATCTCTGCAGTCACAAGAACTAAACCAAGCCAGAACTCTCCAAAACAAGATTACTCATGGCCAAACTGCAGACTGAACAGACTAAAATGTTTTCAGGGTGCATCAAGACTATTCAGCCAGGTAAAGCTCTAATCAGCTTAAATTGCCAGCTTCCGGACTTTTGTGTAGAAGCTTGAATGTTCTTTGGCTCAAACTCCTAGTTCGCTCTCTGATCCAAACTTTTCACTGAACAACAGAACAGGTCTTTGAAGGCATACACAACTCTCCAACAGGTAGTGTCACCTGTTTCTTAACAGTAAAAAGCTAGCATGACAACATAATTATTTTAGCTAACTCTTAGCAACAGTGATTGAAACTCAGTCAGGATTGTTCTTCGCTTTGTAAATATGGTGATTAACCTTTGTATAACATGTATTGGGTTTCTATGGCCTATTTGGGATATCGTATTCAGAAGAAAAAAAGTGTTATCGATTTACAGAGAAGCCTCTAGCTTTGGACTTGAACATCTACAGAAGTTATTAATACTGGAACAATTTATTTTCAGCATCTTAACACTGACTGTTTGCCTTTTTATTTTCAAACACTTCATATTTTTTCTTGGTTTCATTTTTTTAAAATATTCCTGTAGGAGTACCCCTCCCTAAGGTACCATTTGCAAACTTGAAAACTGTTAAGACAATGAACACTGCATTCTGTGTATATATAGTAAAACATATATAAACTGAGATGCATAGAAAACTTGGGCTTTTGTGAGCAGAGACTGTGCTTTATGTATATGATAAATGATAGACTTTTTTTTTTTTAAGCAGAATAGCTATAACCTTTCAACTACAAGTCGTGCATCACAGTTCCTTTCTTTTATTGCTTGACCTCTCTGTGATGGGAACAATGGATCAAAAACCAAAATGATCAGTTTGTTAAAATTCCCTGCAATATATAAATGCTCGCTCTCTACGTACTGTACTTAGCAGCATGAGATTTGTGGACAACAATACAGTGGTACATTGGCAATCCATCCCACTAGGGGTTATTAATATATGTTCATTCATCTGTTTTTATGAATTTTTTTATCTAGACAATAATTGTAAATAAAGAACTTACTCTGTCTGTTCATTTAATACTATGCAAAAGGTTATGCTTTCTATTGTTATTCTTATTCCTACAGTGTGATGCTGGAATGTTTGTGGTTTCAAAAAAAAAAAAAAAAGACAAAAGTAAGTAAAATATGTGATGTAAATTATTTTATAGTTTGAAACAAAATGATAAAGTTTTACTCTTGCTGCTTTCTGTCTAATAGATCTCTCTTGGCAGGAGCACAAGTGGAAAATTTAAAGAAATAAATTCACAAAGCAGCATGAACAATAATGGTCTGACCGTAACAGCTTTCTTTATTTTCACCTGAGGTCATTAGATCTAGCCCTGGATTTTCACTGGGATATTGTAATATAAAGATCTATGTAAATCTTCTGGATTGGCAGTAAGAAGCTTGCTCACCAGTCAGTGGTTACACTTTGATTATTCCCAAGCGATGAGTCAGCCCAGAGTCCTTTTAATTCCTGCCTGACTCTGGGTCAGTGTAATGACTACAATGAGAATGTGGTCCATGCTGAGGTGGTGGTGCACGGTGCTTGGGATGGCTGATGTGAATGTTGTGGTGAAGTCAGCTGAAATTACTAAATACAGGATAAGTTAATGGATTAAGCCCCTGTGAATTTGCATGCGAAACAGTTGAATTTTGATCCTAAGACAGACATCAAAGTCTGCTTTCCTATAATTTTGGCCCATATGACATATCCTCCCATTTATGCATACGTATATTTTCATCTCTTCTCCATCTGTTGTGATCAGAAAAATCTAGAAACTCTAGAACTGGGAAGTTTGGTCCTGGACTTGTCCTGCCGCTTAGGACCTTTGCATCTGTGCATATGCAATGTCAAGGATGACTGAGGGAATTCCAATGCCAGTGCTCAGACCCTCAGCCCAGAATTTCCTCTTATTTTTGTTTGTTTGTTTCTTTTTCCTAGTTTTTCTATAAACTAAAATAGTGCCTGTGACCATTCGGTTTTATTGCACTAGCCATGGCAAGGTATAGAACTTAGCCAAACATACTGGGTGCAACCTCTCACACAAGGTATGAGGTAACTGTCGTGTAATTTCATTTTTTAAGGTAAACTGCTTCAAATGACTGATGTACCTGTCTTCTCACCTAGTTTTCAAGCTTTTACCCACAAAATCTGTATGACAAAAAATACTTGCTAGCAGCAAAACCCACAATGAATTAGTACAACACTGGGAGAAAAGTCGCCAATAAAAAATATATATATATTCAATACAGTCATTTCAAAAAAACCCTACAAAAGATAGTTGTTAGCAGATTTCTGGGATTAAGCTTTACAACTATGTTAGAATTAAACTGTTTTCCACTTTGATTTTGTGAACACAGACTAGGTAAATGTTGGAAAATATTTTTCTTTAAATTCTCCATCACACATTTACCTTCTTCCTACACACGTAACTTTACAACCTTAGTCCAACTGGCTTTGATGAGACTCGTATCTTTTCTAAAAAGTGTGAGAGTTGAGGTTTTAATAAGAAGGAGGGCTGGGGTTGTTCAGTGCCTTTTAAAGCACCGTGGATATGTTGAGCTTCTGTCAAGTTTCAGAGATCTAGTTTTTGAGTTGGGCCATTTCAGAAGTATTTGTGAAATACCCTATTTAGCACCACATGGATGTCAGTTGTGCATGTGAATGTAGAAGAATAACAGGGATGAAATTCCCCACTATGCAAACTTACTATTCTTTGCATTAAATTGGAGATTCAGAAAGGCACATAGTACGTGGATTTACTAGTCCATCACAACAAACCATACTAATAATTGCTTATTATTGACCTGATCAAGGCATTGAGTTCTAATACAAGAGATCCTCAAATAGTATTGTCTATATTTCCACTATTGTCAAATAGTGTAAAATAGTATCAGCCTTTTCCAACTAAAGTCCAAATTCTTGAGTAGGCTGAGGTTCCACCAGTGAGGACTAGACCTGGAAACAACTGTTCTACAAAACTCTTGCTCAGCTGTTACCCCAAACCCGGTGTCTGTCTAACCAGAAGCATGTGGTCTCCAGCACACACACCCCTTATTTTTTTCTATTATTTTAAGATACAAAAATAAATGACACAATTTGTGTGAGGTTTACCTCACTGTAGTAGCACACTACTCAGGCTGCAAAGGGACCAGGGTTCAACACTTTGAGTTTCCTGCTGGTATTGTGATATTACTATAGTTGCCTCGGAGGAACCACAAACAGGTGAGCAATAGACATTTCCTATTTATGATTGTATTTCTGCAGCAGTGTGAGAGACTGACAAAATAAACCTTCATAATAGAAAGTACATAATAAGATTTATTTGTGGCGCAGATCAGGACTAGGGTGCACATGTAAACTGCCCTGGATTATAGACTACAAATCCATACTTCACGATTTATCAGTACGTTAAATCCTTTAGGTAATGCTTGGTTTTGGTCACTAACATGTTGAGGTAAGAGGTACTGAAGAATATGGAGAAGTGTCTGATTTTGTTTTTCTTTTTACAAACAGGTACTAACAGACTTGTTATGATCTAAGCTGATGGAAACTCAAGAGAAGTATGACTAAACTTATTTATTAAATAGTGCAGATTGTTGAGAAACACAAATAAAAGGAAATATTTACAACATTTTCTCCCATATGTTCAAATAAGCTTTGATTATCTGTTTATCTGGGAGAGCATGTTTGCCTGGTGCCAAGTGAAATGTTAAATTCCAAGGGAATGTACTTCTCTGCTTTGACTGTGATGGAAAATTAGAAAAACAAGTTACCTAGCTTTCTCGTAAAAACTAGAAAATTTATTACATCTGATTAAGATGACCCCGTATGTATTTATAAAGCCTCTTACATCAGTGGGCTATTTCAAATTATGTCAGATTTAAGTTTCACGAGAGGCATTTTAATGATTTTCTGAAAAGACTAAAGAAGATAAACATTTAATGAGAAATCACATGAATAAGCAATATTTTCTCATCAAAGTATGTCAACTAGGACAGTATTCTTACTTCACATAGATATAATTAATTATAATTGTTAATTTGCCCCATGTTTGGAATTCATTTATAAAAGACAGGTTTTATAGAACATTTCTACCTGTTTCTGTATATAAATAATGCTCTACTTTGGTAAGTAACTAGCAAGTAGAATCTGCTACAACTGGTCAAACACCTAACACTAGTACATAGCTACCTATAGTAAGTGAGTTATTCCACTAAAAAGCATCATACACTCTTCTCTATGCCACCACTATTGTGTATGTGGTTATTTAGTAAGGAACACAATGCTTATCTACTCCTTTTGTTACTGTTGCTGGAGAGTTTCTATGGCTTTCTCACCAGTTCCTTACCTACTCTGACCATGGGATTTGGTGGGGGCTAGTGCTGTGGCAGAGAAACAACTCCTCGGAGAAGCAAGCCACAATTGCTTCAGATTAAAATGACTGTTCTACCAAACCTACAACAAAGGGAATTAAACAGATGCTTTTAGAGCTCCCCCATACCCAAAACCTGGAGCATTCAGTGCTTTTGACCATCTTTCTGTCTTAACACTAAGGTGCCAAACCTATATTAGAGAAATAGGGTTTCCAAAGGAAAAATGCAGTCACTGGCATATCCAGCATACTGGATGTTCTCAGTATTTTTCTATTACATTTTTTTTCTATTACCTAAAATCCTGAGGTGATAAAAATGGTCTTAGTGATATATGCCTTCCTACCCATTTCCTTGTATTAATGTCAGTAGCATCCTATATCCCATGACTACCAGATAGAAATTGTTTTTTCACTGTATGAGAAAGCCCACATTGGTTGTGTATGCTGCAGGGATGATTAAATTGCCTTTCTTTTAATTTTCATGCTTAAGGGTAGAAGCACTGCCTAATATTGAAAAAGTATTGTGTCTCCTCATTGTTCCTGCCCATCTGATGCTGCCAGTACATTTTGTTCTTGAAAATTTGCAGGCTGATCTGATATGCCACTAGCAGAGCATCCTTATGCTAACAGTGAGCTAGTACAGCATAGTGGAAACCTGCCATCCTCCAAATACCAGACACTAAAAATAGTAGCAGTCACAACTTTGAATTACCTTACATTAGAGAGATACTTCACTGCCTACTTATAATCAATAAAATATTTAAGATTTACATTCATTCTCGGTGGAGATCCCCAGTAGTCTTGTCATACTTCCATGTTCCTTTGTATTCTTGACTCCTGAAATGGGACAGAATTGTAGTTACAATTTGAGATTCCTTTTTTTAGTGGCTCACATATTGCACATGCTATATTTTACAAACCATGTCTTCATAAGCAAATGCAAAAGATGCTTTTTCCAGGTTCCTCAGCAATCTGAAGAGCTAGTGGGGAACCTAGGTAGTTCAATCACACTATTCTTGTAAGTTAGTCCCACAAAACATCATTCAAAATTGTTTTCAAAGTAGAAAAAAAATTTGACCTATGAGATTGAGCTTTGAAAATGTCACATAAAGAACAATTCGAGGACATTTCAGTTAAGATCATTTTAGTAAATAGCTACAGAATTTCTAAAATAATACACAAATTTGCTCAAAACACCATCTCTATACACTTTAATTGAAAATGGATTTTGTTTAAAAGGTAGGTCTTTATTTCAGAGAAGTCTTTTAAAATAACATCTTGTTAGAGTTTATAATTTCAAAGCAGTTACTTGCAAGCAGTTATGCCGAAATAAGAACAAAACTATTGTATTTGTCCTGCCTTACAACACATGCTGCTTTACTGTAGTTATTAAGGTTGCAAAATCGCAAAGCAAAGTTTTCCTCTGGCTTCCTTAGAGGTCTTCTCAAAACGTTGTGTGGTAGTTCAAAGCCAAAAGACTGATTAAAATAATTTCAATGGTTCATTAAAAAAAAACAAAACACCACCCAAAATGTAGCTAACACCTATCAGAAACTTTTTCAAGTCTTAAGTGGCTGAAACTCAATTACAAGGCTAAGGCAAAAGGTACAGGTGTTTGAACTCTCATGATGAGAGAGACTGCTGGCATCTACAAACCAGCAGGTGCAGAAAGAAAGGGTATGAAGTCCTATTCCGTGGAAGTACTGGGTATCCAAAAAGTACAATGTTGTTAAATCATATGTATCTAAGCAATTATAAAAATCAAACTTCTAAACGGTGTTACTCTTACTACTATCACAGAGTTATCTAATTTGCACATATAATGAGCACCAAACCCACCAAAATATTGAAGATCAGCTTGAATAAATTTAGTAATTGCAGGTGTGTGAGCTGCTCCAGGTGAATCATTGCTGTAGTAATAAGTACATTGGCAGAAGAGAATGCTTCATGGGGAAGTAGGGGATATATGCTGCTGTGTTATCATGCATGATGGTGTTATGGGATGAACTACAGCTTTAGTAGCTTGTCACCGGTTTGCTGACAAGGTAAAGATAATGAATGGAGAATGTGGTAAAGGGGAGTGTACAGCACTTGGAAAGGCTCAGTGGAGTAATTCAATTATATCTTTCAATGTTGTTTTGATCTGCAGTGTGTTACTAAGCAAGTTTGGAAGATATTAATGTAGTGTTCTGGTGAAGTTAGTAAGTGCTGTCTACTAAATCAACAGGCTCTTTTTCCACCACCCTTTGGTATCGAAAGCCTAACATACAGGTCTATTGGTTTAGTGTATTTTTGTTTCTTACTTTGCTGCTTGTTATTAGATACATTCAGAAACTTCCTTGTAAGATTTGGGCTTTTGTGGGTCGTAATGGAGAAGTTGAGGAAATACTTTTATTCTCACATCATGAAATCATGATTACTTTTGGTGGTAATGAGTGGCATTTACAACCAAGTCTGGATCTACAAATATTTTGATTCTGTGGAATATGATTTCACTGTTGTCATTGCTTCTCACTTCTGTTCTACTCTGTTACATTTTTGAAATTGGAGATGTACAGCTGAAGTTATTTCTATAAATAATGAAAGATTATGTGTTTCACACTTTAATACATTGTTCTCTAGCTTTCAGTACATTGCAGTGCTATTACTTTTTATTTCATATTTCAGCTGACAGACCACAGCTATCTTTTACTTATTTCAGTAGCCATCTCTTCCCTGCTGTGAGTCCAACCCAGCACAAGGTTTCTCATTAGTGCTCTCAGTGGCTATCAGTGCTTTCTGTTTGTTGCCATGTGGACAGAAGGTAAACTGAGGGTGCAGGAGAACTATGGACTCGTACTTGAATTTTGTAGTAGTTTGCTTTTTAGGATATCTTCACTGATGTGGAAGCACAGAGTATCTCAGTGTGAGAAGTCACGTTCTGTGATTTAAAAAAACCAAACCTCGATTATAAGGAAATTAATTCTGCATTACATCACAAAGTTTTCTGATAAATCTTAAAATTAATTTAAAAACTAAACTCTATCACACTGTTACTGCTCATTCTTGTGCTTTTTCTCAGTAAATGATGATGCAAGCAGCAACCTGTTTAATATTGATGTTAAAGGTTTTAAAATCTCTTCATGCAGAGAAGGAACACTAATGTATTGTTCCAGCTTCAAGGGAGATTCTGTTTGGTTTAGCTTTGGGTTGTTTTTGGTTTTTTTCCAGAACCTATGCTTACACAGTGGATCTGAATTTCCCTTTGCAGCAGTTTTCAATTGCAGTCTATCAAGTCATCTTCTATTTCTTGAAGTAAATTCTATGTTAGGTTTTTCAACCTATCCTTTAGATTATAATACTGAAATTAAGAAATTATGCAACTCGGTTTTATGTGCTTGTGGGATTACAGGCTGACATAACACTATAGCAGTACAGGGAACTGTTGCCATAAGATTATTACAGTTTGGTTTCAGACATAGTGAATTCTAAGAACAATTTTTGGTGGGGTTTTTTGTTTTTAATAAATAAAACCAAATTTCCAGTCAGAGTACACAGATGTGCTTTTTGAGGTGGAAAGCTGAAAAAAAATACATTGAAGTGTTATATTTCCAAAAACTGTGGTGATTTGTTTTGTCCCTACAATCTCTCTGACAAACCCTCAGAGGCTTGTGATTGAAAGAGCTGGTACTGTGCATGTTCAGAGTTGCACTAAGGCTTGTAAACCTGTCAGATTTGTACAATATCCATTAACCTTCATAACACATCTATATAGAGAAACAGTTGCCACAGAGGGAAGACAGAAAGGATGTTGGACAGAATATGAATGAGAACAAGATTGCTTAGATACTTATTCTCTCAAGATTTGGGTTGCATTGGTTTCTAATTTTATAGAAAGGCTGTACTTTGTATTTGAGAGTCACAGGAGAATAAATATTATTATGCTGCATTGTAAGAATAATGCCTGGGTGATTTAATTTTTAAAATCACAAACTGCTTTTGGTTTAAGTATTGTACAGTATAACAGCCCAAATAGTGTAAGAGCCTGAAAGCTCCAGGATCTAGGGACTATGGTAATGCATGTGATAACGACTGTAACGATGCCCCATACTCAGTTTTCACGATGCAGATGCACTCCTCTGATAGTGGTACCACGGCGGGGAGAGGGCATTCTCCATGGTGTTAATGGTCCATGCCATAAGAAACACTCTTCCGAACTGAGTTGAAAATACAGCTGACACAACTGAGATTTGAACAATGTGCTCTGCATAACAATGGAGGGCAAGAGTATAAAACCATTGAAGCTTAATATCTCCACAGGTTCAGCAGCCCACACTGCACAACACTGCTGCATAGTGCCATCCAAGTGCAAGTATTTTATCTACTCATCTGCAGGTTTAATGAAGGTTTATGCATGACAGGGCTTCGTGACTTCCACATCAGCACTTTTTTTATAGAGAGTGACCGATTTACCGATTATCTCAACTTCATCTTCAAAATGAGTTTTTCTTTCTATAGAGCAGAAATGGTGTTCATTCACCCATCGTAGATGCCCTCAGCATAAATTAAAATATAGCTATAAAAGACGTACAGCTTAAGAACTGAATCTTATTAACATCACTTTGTGTAGTCCACTGCCACCATGAAAACAGCAGATCGTCACTTGACACACTCTTCAGGCTTCAATAATTCCCAGGAAACTGCTGAGCTTTGGAGCAGTCCCTTATGTGTTAAGTTATTCTGATCAAAATGAAGAAATGTTTCTAAAAATTATTTTTACTTGTGGTAACTTTTTTTTTTTCCTTCTACTTGTGTTTTGTTATTCAGGTTTTGGGTTTAGTTTTTTTAGCTGCTGGGGCTGGTATTTTGGTTTAGGCACCTGGATTATAAAGATAGAACAACCAAAAATTAAACTATTAAACTATGCTCCTTTTCAGGAGTTGGTTTGTCCTTAAAAAAATCCCAAACCACGTTCAATAATAATGCAGACACTAATAAAAGTGTTTATTTTGTGATTTTTTTTTCTAATTCTGATATTCTGTTTCACTTAAATTTGGCTGTAGAAAATGTTGATAACCACCTAATGACTGAGTATTTTTAAATATTTAGGAACAATACTTAAAACTGTTCTATGCAAAAGTTATTAAATCAGCAGGTTCGGAAGGTGGACAAAGAAGCAAGTTCATGAAACCATTCTTGTTTTTACATTGAGCTGAAAGACTGTCAGTCTTTTTCATATCCAGCAGCTCCTGTATGCAATTCATCATCTTTTGCAGGAGCACTTGGTCTGCTGATCATGTAGATAATACACACCATGAACAGTGCTCCAGAGGAGGGGCTTCTGTTAGTCCCATAATGACTGCCTATGGCAAATGATAGCAGAACATTCAGAAACATGACAAGGAGGATGGGCCAAGAAGTTTGAGAAGCTACAAGTTGTGAGGGTAAAGGATCTTCATCAAGGTGAAGAATTCTCTACTGGGTTGTAGAGTACACAGGGCATGATTACAAGCCTGTAAATTAGCTTCTTATAACCAGAACTTTGTGCCCCAGGTACAAGAACGCAATGTTATCGAGGTAGCTATAAGCTCAGAGCAGGAACTCTTATGATCTGTTTCAAAGCAGGGGAATAGCATAGCCTCCAGTAGGTCTAAATTAATTTCTACTAATTTAAACAGACTAGCTCTCTTCTGATCATCTTTTCATTGTGGTTTTTTAAGCGATTTTTAAATGCAAACCTGCAAGTCTGCTCACCAGTCACATACTTTGTCTAAACTTCATTCAGCAGCTACACTTCTAATTTCACACCTTAAAAACAAAAAGGAAATAAAAAAAAGCAATTGGGTTGCTCTGTGGAATAGTTTGTTCAATCCGTTTTGACAGGGAAATGAATTAGCTACATTTGGTTCTAGGACTTGAAACATCAGTCTGGGTGGTATGTGGGATGGCTGTAGATGGTTGAGATTAAATCTTGCAGGAAAGGCTGTTGACCAGAAAGACAGCTGATCATTCTACTTGGCCTGTGTCTTACAAACCATGATAAGCAGGGAGCTTCAGCGTCAGTAATGCTCTGAGAGTTTATGGGGGGAGATGGAAACTGAATTCTATAAGCCCTGTAAAGTATATTTCCTTGGACACAGAAATTGATTAAATGATAATTCTAGCTGATTGACTAGTAACAAAGGCCACCTTAATTTCTAGAATAATGGGGAACAAAATGGAGTGCTACTACCAAAGGGAACTTGAAAGACTCTTTCTTGTAAAATAGCCCTTTGGATGCTCTTATTGTGTTAGTAAAGGTCCATCTGCCAGACACTTCTGAAGCTGAACTTTAATGCATAAGTTTTGGAATTCTACTTTTTCCTGTGCCTCTGATCAATGAAATTCATAAAAAATACTTTGTCCCTGCTAAGAAAATATGACACTAGACCTACTTTGAAGGAGTTCAGCATTACTGCTACCTGGCCCTCTCCCCCAGCTCCCATTAGAGACAGCTAGGTGGTCTTAAATGTAATTGAATATGATAAAAACTTAAAACCTTTAAGATATAATTTTTGGGGTCATTGCTAAGATTCAAGTGACAGTTTTTTACTACTTAACTCTAAAATAAAAGTACAGGAAGGTTTCTGGCAAACTTACTGTAGCAATTCCCTTTGGATAAACAAATTGTTGGGAAGGGAACTGTTCTTCTGTAAAAACTATCTGGAAATAGAAATTCTAATAGCAGCAGTGATAGCTAAGGAAGTGACTGAAATCTGGTTTGAGAGTCAACATCTCATGTGATCCTTCACCAGCAAAATTATGGCTGCTGAGTTTCTCTGACAAGCTGAAAATACCGAGACAGGGAACTGTGATCACAGACTGCACCACTGGATGTGGTAAAAGTCCCTTCATAACTATTTTGTATACCAAGAACAGGAAAGTTTGTCCCCAGAAGCATTATTAGATTTGTTCCTGCTGTGGGCTTAAATATAGCATGAGTATAGCAGCTGAGGAGACAGTATGGTTTAGGACAGTTTCTGAATGCAAAACAGATTTAGTGTTGGTTCTGAGGGAAAGACTACAGCAAATTGGGAGGAGGGTTGGGCAAGCCTTTGGAGAAATTGTATCAAAGTAGCATCAATGTAATTAGAATTATTTTACTCTTAGTTTAGGTTAAGAGAAGAGGGAGGTGAGAAGGAAGTGCAAGACGCAATTATGTAGAGATTATACAATACTGTTTGAAATAATTATCTAAGTCTTTAATTACTGCTGCAATAGATGATATCTGGACATTTTAGCAGGCTCAAACTGTCCTCTACCCTAAATTTGGATAGTGCATACCTGATAAATGGAGTTATATCTGAAGGACAACAAAAGAGAATTACTGTCACAGCAATTCAAGACTTGAGGCATTTGAAAGTGATGGTGAGCTATCAGGTTCAAACACTCACTTGGAGGGTGCTGCACTGTGTCCCAGATGATAAACTGTTCACTTTGGGGTAAATTGACAAGTTGATGACTTTGAATTATTAAGGAGTAGAACTGGTGAAGCCTTGTTGAAATCTGTGGAATTATGAGCCACGTTTCATTCAAGATAAGTGAGCTGAAACAGTCTGCCATCCAAATATGTGTGATGCCAGCCAAGAACTGCAAGGATTGCCCTGGTCAGAACCAGAACAAGGATAAAAGTTTGACAAGTATCCATGCAAATACAGAGGTCTGGTATTACTTTCAGAATTAGATCAGGAGTGTGCACATCCATGTAAATGGATGAGACAGAAGCAGTCATTCTGGAAGGGGAGCAGGGACAGAGAAGATGAAGTGAACTTAGAGCTAACAGAAAAAAAGATGTTGGACTAGGAATACTGCCTGTTTGTGTCCTAATAGTATTAGGAAAACAGCTGATAATAAAGAGGACAGTGTCAAAGAAATTATTGACATTTTCTTCTAAAAAGTTTAGACCACCAGCTAACTCTTCTAATCTCTTTTAAGGCAGACTATACACACTTCCAGTGTGCTAATGTCTTTCATTGTTGCATGTATTTAATTCTCTGTGGAGATTGCAGTTAAGAAGAAAAAATTCAGGCATACTTGTCACTTCATACAACATATTCATAAAATCTGGTATGCTCTATCCTTTGCTGTTTAGCACAAGAATTTAGGTGTTACATCAGTTTCATTCTGAGTTATCCCAAGAGATAACTTGCAGTTGATATTTCAGTGCTCAGATTTGCCACATAGTGTCACCCTAGACCATCAAAAAGGCTAATAAAAGCATTCTGTTTAATCAGTAGTTTTGAGAAGTTGTACAGGAAATAATCTGGAGAAATATTTCTACTTCTAAGTTAGCAAGATTCTAAGGAGAATATATTCCATCCCGTATCAATGGTTGGCCAAGGGCCATCTGCGCTGCTTTATGCACAGCAAAGTGCGTTTTGGTCATTCCTTTCTGCTTGAGATCTTGACACCCATACTGCTCACATTTAAAGGAAAGTGATAAATTTAGTGTGTTGGATTTCTAGTGATTACCTGTCAAATGAATATTTTTCCAAATTTCTAAAATAGAATTTAGATTCTGGAGGTATGTATATGTTTCAGAAAAAGGATAAGTATTTAGGTTTATTCTGATAAGTTACTCTGGTAATAGTTCAAAAGAGGTCCCAAAGCAAAACTTCATATCCTTATCTTTGCTTTATGAAAGTATTTGGAATAGGAAATGCTTTATATTTCTGGGCTTCCATTCATGCCATGTGGGTTTCATTTCAAATGAAGTTTTTAGTATCTAGATTCAGTTCTAGATAATACATAAAGGTGATCATTTTTAAATATAACTGTGGAAACATAAAGCAAAGTTCCAAAGCATATTTGAGATCATAGCCTATAGAATAGTTCCAAATCTGAAACAATTATCTAGAGCCAAAACCACCAGAAAAAGCTTCCTCCAAAATTAAATTTGCATTAAAGTCTGGCTGCAGACAGATTGTTATGGACATCAGGATGTAGAGTTAACTGAGATTCAAGGCCTATCTTTGCTCTTCACAGCAGATTAATTCTTAAAAATTCTAATGAGATACTACTTATAAAAAGCAATAGACCTTCATAATTAAGGTAACTGGTGCATAATAAAAAACACATAAGGCACGCTTGGTAGCAATAGCTGATAACAATCACCAGATATATTTAAGATGGTGGTTTTGACTATATTTCATCTGTGACCTGTTGCACCTGCTAAATTAATGAGATTAAAGCTATCACCATAGTCTGGCGTTGAGACAGAAAGGAACAAATCTCAATGCTTAAGAATGCCAGCCAATCAAAGTAGGAAAATCAGAATTACGATCCTCAGAATAGAGGCACTCTATAACTGAGACTGTATTCTGTTTCCCTACTATTTATGATCACACAGACCAATGTATTTCAAGTCTAATTGACTTGAAATAGTGACTATACTGGGTAACATAAGCTCCCTTTAGTAACTTCTTCCAGAGTGGTATGAATCTTCTGAAGAACAATTCTTGCTATTAAACTCAATATTTTGCACTGCAGGGCCCCATGCATAGCTGTTTGTCACTACCAGGATACAAAGTGATGTGACAACTCAGAAGTAAATAATATTTAGATAAGTGTTCACCAACCTTAAGCTTATATTTTGGACAAGTTCTATCTGTGAATAAATAGTGCTATATTAAAATAAATTAGTAAGATTAAATCTGATTTGGGTTCCAAACTATGGGTAATAATTAATGTTCAACTTGCTTTTTCAAAATACTTTCTAACACTTTCAAAAGTCCTGGATTTTGCTGGATGTTCTTTAATTATTTGCTATATGCTCAAGGAAAGAAAAAGTGAAATCTGTTTAATCAATTTGGGTGAAGCTACAGAAAGTTCTGCTAACCTGTTTATTCATTTTTACAAGTGATAGTGAAATAGTGATGCCCTGGAGATATGATGTCACCTTTATCGTGATATTTTGGACTGCTTTCCCTTTGAAAAGGTTTGATAGTGATGATAGTTAAGCAGAACTTCTATTTTTTTTCTCCTCCTTTCAGCAATAAGACCAGTCTCTTCATAAATAGTTATTATTGTGTTTACATTATCGGTTCTAACAAAGAGCAAGATATCACAAAGCTAAAAAGCAGCAAAAAGTCAGACTCTGGACTGCTGAGCTGTGCTCCAAACAAAAATTAAACAATTTCTAGCATGGCCCAGAGGTTCCAAATTAACTAATCAAAAACCTACTGCAAAATTCAGATTTACTCTGTGTTATCTTTTTCCTTGTGGACTGGCCTATGGAAGCAGATGAAACGGGAATGTAAGGATTTTGCAGGCTGGTGTTTTGTTTGGTTTTTAGTGGGTTTGGGATTTTTTGGCAGAGTTTTTTAGGTATTTGGTTTCTTGTTCCCTCAGGTGGGATATTTTTGATGAAAGAAAATTGTGGGTATATTGAGTTTGAAAGGGCAAGGACAAAAGAGCAATGAATGTTGGTTAACTGCGCTACTGATGGCTAACATTACAAGATATTCTTGAAGTCTGTTGACATGGAGTTCAGTTCTGAAAACCATACTAGGAAAATCAGAAAAGCTGCAAATGACTGTGAAATGCTTCTCATCTTACTCTATTAGCTGTCAATTCCACCAGTTTCTTGTGTTCTCCTTATCTTGGAAGTGCCTGCTCTATTTCCATCTTCCCTTTCTGTCTGAGCAATCTCTTTTTTTTCCACCATGGCTCACCTCAGAACCCGCAGCTCCTCCTTGCCTCCAGTTCTGTCTATTCAGTTCTTGGTTGCTAGGTTGCTCCTTCAACCTCACACCAAACCTTTTTTGTCCAGGAACTGGGCTGGGCAGTTGTTGAAAATGACTCTGTAAAAAAAGGAGTCTTTGGTAAGGCCTAACTGCATTAAGATTGCTAGGAACAGTGTGTGCGAAGTCTGAATAACAGTCTGAGAAGTACAGGGATCTCTGCAGTGACTGGTTTGTCCCCAGAAACTGTGTGCCCTTACAGCTTTTGTGCCTTTACTACTTTTGCCTGCTGAGTTCAGAACCTTCCTTCAGGGTATATCCTTACATTCTTTCAACTTCTTGACTGTAAATAAATACATTTTAACAATTGCATTTCCGTAAGATTTACACCACTATGGGTTGGTCAGTGTCTGAAAGCTTATGGCCTCACAATAGCAGTGAACAAGCTATTCAGTTCACCTAAAAACCAATTAATAATAAATCATGAATTATGGAGGGACATTGGAGCATATAGATATCTAATACTTAGAGGGATGCATGTCCTGAAGGCCAGTCGGCACCTCAGAAATCCAACACAAGATTAAGATGACGTTACAAGTGTCATATACAAGGAATTGGAATAGTTCATTACCAGTAGTTGAGTTTCAAATAACATGAAATCAGTATCTTGTAGAAACTAGACCTATACTCTCAGTATGTTGTAGGAGTGCTACTGTTGACAGAGTAAGATTTCAGGATGTGCTTTTGGTTAAATAAATGAACTAGTTTTGGTAAACTTTTGTCACTATTCATTGTGATAAATTTAATCATATGCCACAAAAGTCTATTTATTTTTCTTTTCCCATTCTCCCGACTCGAAACTATAAGCATGGAAGTAGTGAGCTTTTGTATTGACTCCCTCTTTATTATCTGTTGGCCTTTCCTAGTTGCTGATCATCCTACTGTCATTAGATGGACTTGGGTTTTTTCTTTTGCAGCCTCTCCAGACATTCAGACTGAGCAGCCCTGATCTATAATTAATATACACATCAAAATTTCTTTTTAGTAAAAACAAATAAGAAAACCTCACTATTGAGGAAAAAAATCTGAAAAAGGAGCCTCAAAATTACATTTCCTAAATAACTTGAACTGCTAAACTTAAATCTTCAGTAAAACCAGATGAACAGGGCTGTAACAATATTTTTGTCTGTAGACTTCCACAAAAGTACACTTATTTTGTATTTGTTTCTCTGCCTATGAATAGAACATAATAAAGCATGAATTTCTCATCACACAGGCTTTAGTATAGACAATGAAGTTGAATATATGTGTCCTTTCCCAAATAACAGGCATAACTCACATCTCTGATTGCTAATTAATAGGGGACAGTTAATATCAACTACAATAACAGCATTCAAATTGGAAATAAGTCAGGAAGCATGTATAATCAAAAGTGGTATACAAAACACAGCCACTTGTAAAAATAGCAATTCACTCTAAGGCTTGACAGATTATTAACTTATTTAATAGCTTTTCATGCAGTATTAAACTTTTCAAGAATAATTAAAAAATAAAAACTAAGGCTAAAGGTGCCTAAAATATTGGAACATATAGCTATATGTTTCACAGTTCACAGCTATGAACACGGAAAAAGAAACAATTCACAAACAGAATTGAAGTGATGGAGAAAAAAAACAAACCAGGTTTATCTGTTTTTTTTCAGTTACTTTGAGAGGGATGGTATGGTAAAATACTGCTTAGTTTCTGGCCACCTCTGCACAACAAAACTCCCAATAATGTGGTTACTGTCTGTCTTGGTGCTTTGGTGATCTCAAAGATACTTGTTTCCTGAATGTAAACATCCTCTGTTAAAACAAAAGTACCTGGATATCTTAGAGCCCTCCTACAAATCCTCCTAACAGAAATTATAAATTATCTATATTTCTCTCTCTTCAGATTTATAGACTTATTAAGGCTTATTTGCACTAATTTTTTCTTCACTTTAATTACAACTCGATAATCTTTGGAGAATTTAATATCAATTATTGTCTGAGTGATGTTCTCTTAAAGGGAAAAAAAAACCCCAAAAAAAAAAAACCAACAAAACAACAAACCCAGGCATGCTGGAAACAAGAAAATGTAAAATCACAGTCAACAGATTAGAATAACTCAACAGGTAACTTACCGAACTTCATTACTTACCTAGCTTAATACATTCATATTTAAACAAGTTTTAACACCATTAAAAAATACCCCTTGCTTTAAAGTGCAGGCCAGAAGACTTTACAGCTGCTTAGTTAGTGGTTAGCTTACTAGCAAATGGGGAAAGAGTATCCTTTGAGAATACCCTTATCATACTGAAATGTTTTCTCTAACTACTATAAATCCGTAAATTCTTTCTTTTTATTTTAGCAATCCACACCAACTGATATATAAAAAAATACTATAATCTTCAGATAAGCCATCCCTTCTATCAGGTTTGTTCCCTTTTTTAAATGTTACCACATTGCTATCCTAGGTAGAATATCTAGGTGATCTAGACATCTTCTGTGGAAGCAGCTGCTGATGCAAGCAGAAGAATTTCAACAGTCACTCTGATTTTTTTTAAAATGAGAAACCAGCCATAGCTTAAATTATCCCTTCAAAGTATGCAAAGAGTCCAAGTAAAAATACCGTCTAAAGAAAGCAATTGTATAAATCTCCTGCTAAACTGGGACAATTCCATACCAAATATAATGGAATTAATTCGACTGTGTTTAGTATTTATTGTAATTTCAACATAGATTTATAATGCCATCTACTCATCATATGTTAAGAAATATATATTTGTAATGCCAGGCAAGTGCAGTAAATTAGTTCAGATTTAGGTCTTAAAAAACATTCTCTGATGACAAAAAAATCCTGCTTCATTATAGGAGAGTATGTGCTCAGCATCATAGTTGTTTCCTTAGAAACAAGGGATCACATGATGCACAGGGCTAGTGGAGCATGCTCAATGCATAAATAAATCTGGCTAATTTTTCTTCTCTTGTTCTGAAATCTACCCCAGATTTTCTGCTGTCGACCCCTGCACTGAGAACTGTTTAATTTGCCTCATATGTAAAAACACAGCAGAGGTGATTGACAGTGTTGTATATCGCTCATGCTAAAGTCTTGATTAATGTGTAAGAAAACAACATGCACTTTTTTGCTGTGGGAAAGTTCAGCCTCCCTGCATGTGGGCTTTCAAAAGAAATCTTAGCAAAATTAATATCACCCAGTTAGAAGGAACAAATTAGCCAAATGTCAGTTCATAGCAGCAAGCTATTCTCTGTCAAAACAGATAAACCTGATTTTTTTTTTTCTCCATCAATTCTGTTTGTGAGTTGTTTCTTTTTCTGTGTTCATAGCTTTGGTATGTATTCTAATAGTAGTTTATTTGAAACCAACCATTAGACAAGGAAAAATTCACAAAATAAAGTAGTTGGCCTTTGCAGGATTATTTTAGTGTGTTTTTAGAAAGGAAATCACTGCTGTCAGATGAAAAGAGAATGAGATCTCTGTATCGCAGCTCTGTTGGTTGGCATTTGTACCTAACAGTGTGTTTTGAATACATGATGAGCCATTCACAGTCTCCCACAGGCTGATGTAGTTTAAAATCTGAATTTATTCAAGTCCATACCCAATCTGATTTCCCTAAAGAATAAGACCTCTGTTGGAGCTCACTTGAATCACACTTGTTTTTCATTGCTGAACTGAGGTACATGTTTCTGATGGTCCTTTAGAAAGAGTCACAACTGGGACACTATATAGGTATTAAATGCTATATTTATATGCATATATATATATATACATGTAGGTTTATAGGCATGTGTATGTTTTTTTAAATCCCATATAATAGAGGTTAGAATTCTGTTGTCCTGGTTCATGACTGGCACTGTTGCTAGACTACAGTCTTTCATAACTTTTAACGAATTGTCATATCATATGCTTGGATCATATAAGGAAAGTAAGAAGGAATTCTTGAACAAGTTTTATTTTACTTGAAAAATAAGTATTCCTATTCTTGAACATCTTGTTGTTTTAGTTCTTCCTTAGAGCCTAAAAGGACATGCTCTCCAACTGTTTGCAAAGTGTATAGTTTTATAGATAAACTAGACATCAGAAGTAAACTTATCAGGGAAAATGTGCCTTTCTTCCTGCCCCTGGTAACCTAACCAGGAGGGCTTTCATATTCAGAGGCAATTGAACATGCTGAGAAAAAATGGGAAGTTTAGTATTGCATAGTGCCAACAAAAGAGGGAGTTGGAAGGTTGCAAACCTCAGTGTAGTGACAATTCATCAGATGTCTATGTACTTGCTTCATGGGGGTCCTCATTTTGTAGTACAAGCTATAGCCATCGCTTTTGTTTACAGCACAGCAAGTTTACAGTGTAAACTGGGGACCACTGTGAACTGCTGCCAGAAGTAGCATTTCCTCTTTTTGTCTGACATTGTTGGAACAATATGGCTCACAAAGCTGGGAATACCATTTTGCGCACTGCTGGGCCAAGGAGACATCCAAATTAAGGGAATTAAATGAAGAAAATGGGTTTAGATTTGTCATACCTGCCAACCATGACAGAGTTAATCACCAATGTAGTCTTTTACAATTCCATGTAGTTCTTTCTAGTCTATAAGCAGACATGATATTGAGATACAGCTCCTTTTTAGCCTGTTATGTAGCTTTAGTTATGTCTCAATCCAAAGCAACGATGCCTTTTTTTTTTTTTGATGGACAGCTGCTACACTGCAGAGTCTGATAACAGATAAATAAATACTAGAGAGTTCAAGAACTATCCACCATAAAAAGAAGAAAAAAATCAAGGAAAGATAACACTATCATAGAATTACTGTGTAAGAGAGGAGTAAACATATTCCTCACAAATATAGATACTAAAATTCCAAAACATCCTCCTGTTGCAGGTGCTGCAATTCCTAATTCTGGTTATGAAGCATGCTATGGGTGGTAAAAAGAGAAAGCTCTGAAAATCTTTCTCCTGGAGTGGTCTCACACTGTGTAAAATGCTTAAGAGTATCTTGGTCACAAGCAGATGCAGAAAACCCTTCCAGCCTTTCTGGTCAGACTTTTAGCTGGGAGGTGAGATCTGGCCTCAAATGCAGTGTGTGACTGTACAAAGTACAGTGATGTCAGTGAATGGCTTCGGGGACTTGTTTTTTCCCGTAGCCTTTCAGAATGCATTCTAGCCTGCAGATCAAGGACTATGCAGGTGTTAGATGTAAGTATAACGAGAAGCCAACTTTATTTGGTTTGATTTCTGTCTGTTAATTTCTGTAAGTAAAAACACACTAAAAATAAATAAATGCTGTTTTGGTTATAAAAGGTCATAACTTTAAATAGGAATTTTAATTGTTTTCAAGAAACTTCCACCTATGTTGGCTTGAGAGACTTCCCTACCATATTTATGGATTTGCTACATGCAATTTTCAGTATCTGCCTTCTGTGAATTTATGTAGTGGTCCTGTAAACCTCATTGTCCAAAGGGCACAACTGAATGAGAATACAGTCCTGCATCAATTAATAAAAAAGGGACAGTCTTTCTTCTGCACCAAGTTTCTCAGAATTGCAAAGCTTCATTGCTATACTAAGGGGTCACAAAATACATAAGGGCCACTAACAGTGTTAATAATGAACAAACTGTGATGCTAGCAGCTCAGCTCTAAATTTGAAGCCATTTGTGAGCTGCGAAGCTCACAAGGCATGTCTGCTTTTGCAGCTGATTTTAATTTCATTTCTTATCTAGCTTTAATGATTTGCTCTGTGGATAATTACATTGTTCTGTTCTAGCTGTACTGACACCCATAATTTTACAAAACTATTTTCAATATAAACTTGTTATCAGTAACGAAAACTTAAATTACACATATTGGAGGGTTGTGAACTTCAGTACGTTTAAATGAAAGCAGAGGAAAATTAAACAGATTGTCTAAAGGAAACACCACAACAGTTTGGTTAATGGAATTGTCATAGCCTTCTGTCAATGAGTTTTAGCTTAATCTGCAGTTAATTTCAGTCTTGCCTCAGCAGAATTTATCCAACTGAAGAATCAAACATTTTCTGTTTTCAAATAATAGTTCAGTCTTTTAGACTTTTTTATAACAAATATTAACAATTGAATATTCAACTGTTAAAGCCAAGTGACTTTAACTTGGTCTTACTCAAGTGCCTAGTTTTGCACTGAATAACTGTGGAATTAATACCTGCATTAATAAAGGCAATATAATATATTTTAAAATACACTATGCTCTGTGCAAGTAGATTTCCATTTTTTGCAATAACTATTTTGTATTTTGTTAAGTTGCTCCAAACTGCTGATGCCATGAAGACAACGTTAATATTTTTATGTGGTTTTCTAGCTTTGACAGTGTCTTTAATACAATGTAGGTGGTAAGTTTTAGTCATTAAGTTTGGTGGGGTTTGTTTGAGGTTTGGGTTTTTTTTTGGGGGGAGGGGTGGGTGTCAGGAGCAACTGTTTAAAGTATATCTTTTTGAGGAAATTATTCATACACCTGAGTATAATACATATCTAAGTTTCACTGCCTATTCAAACCGAATGAGAGGAACACTTTTGTTTGTAAATCATCTTGAAACACACTAAGAAAAAAGCATTCTGTACAGGAAACAGTGATATGACTAAATGGCAACAAATTTGTCTGCTTTTCCTTGGCTATACCTTTCACTATGCTGAGTTTTGCCAGTGCCAGCCAGATCTGCCCCAGTTAGTCAACTACAGTCAACATTTTCTAAGTTAAAATAACCTTGCAGGACTGGAACTTGTGTCAAGTCAGATTTGCCATTGTAGGAACAATTCTGGAAAACACATGAAACACTTATTTCTGTTACTTATTACTGACAAGCTATTAAAAAAAAAAAAGCAACCCTTAAAAGGGTGGGAATCGTAAATAGCTTACATTTGGCCTACTTTAATTAGGTAGGACGTGATGCAGAAATTTGTAATTTTGAATGATTCAGAGAGGAATTTTATGGGAGCATGAGCATCTCTGTTGGTAACAAATATCAAGCCTTTCTAGTCAAGAGAGTGAAAAAACAAACATGAAACACAGAATCAGTGTCACTGTGACAAAGATTGAATTTATGGCTGGCAAATATAGAGATAAATCCCCCAAATATTTGTATTGTCAAGCTCCAAATGACAATACAAATTGTATTAGTGTGCAGGAGACAGTACACATTTCTTTCATAATGAAATGATCTATTCTGAAAGTGTTGTGCCCACATACAAACCACAAGTTCTTATATGTTATAACGACTCTTGGGATCCTCTCTGCAACTCCTATGCTTCCCAACTCCATAGAAAACAGATTGGACAATTTCTCTTTCAGTTATTGTGCTGTTCATTCGCTGCATGCACCAGTGCATGAAACAGATCATTTCTGGAAATGGTATAGATCTGACTACTTGTCTCAGTTTACGAATGCATTCTCTGCTCCACTTGAGCAATACTTCTCTTTTGCTTGTCTTGTCTTCAAACTTACACTTTTGTATATCTTACAAAAAATGCTTGATGAATAAGAAAGCACTTCTGTGTTTTACTGAATACTCAGACTGCACACAAGATTTTGTGATTAGAACTAGTGAAAAATGGCCTTGAAAGGTCAGGTCACT
>VXBZ01009988.1:116999-128641 GCA_013399135.1 Heliornis fulica | reverse complement strand
GGGGGGAAGGAAGGAAGGACATTTATCTATGCACTTTAGAAAAGAGCACTGCCGCACAAAATGTTTTTTCAAATATTTTTAAGTTATTTCATATCTACTTTATATAGAAACTCTTTCCCTATTCCTTGTCTTTGTAGAATGGTCAGTCTTTCAGAGATTCAGATTCAGAGATATGATACTGGAAACTACTACTGCATTAAAAATGTATTAATGAATAATTACATTTGGAGTAGAATAAAATTAGAATCATGCTCAAGTAAAGGAACAACTTGCCAGTGACATAACACCCAATCTGTGACAAATTTGTGAAGTTCTACTTCTCTTATGCTTGCATGTTTTAATTGGCATAGAAATTTTTTTCCTAAAGCTCATCCATAACTCAACCACCAGTTACTCACTTTGATGCAGTCATTACCAGGAAAAAAGATATAGCTGAGCTATCCATTTAGTTTGTCAGAATAGATTATCTTACTCTGGCCAAAAAAATTGCATTATTTTAACACTTCAAACTATAAATAGAGCATTCAAATAAGAAACTTAGGGGAGGAATGTTTTCATTCTTGGAAAACCTCCAGGTACATTTTTGGAAAGAATTACCATTTTATCTTGATGCATGCCTGTGCTCCTCCTAATGTGATTCTGTGTGATATGACTGACTGAGGTACTGTACAGATGGTGAGGGCTGCAGTCATTCATCAGAGTAATACATTTTGTTGCCATGACCTTATTGTTCTCCAAGTTAATATACAGCTACATTTTCAATCATGATAAAATAATTTGTAAATAGAAGTTAACAGCACCCTACTAATTGATAACATTTGCGGTCCTAGTAGTATTTTTATCACTGGTTACTGCTCTTATTCCAATGCAAGTGGAAGTAATAAAGATTCAAGCACATTACATAAATTGTCACTGGTATTTGGCAGGTTTGTGCTACTAAGCAGGTGCTGCTGCATAATCAGCAACTTTTTGTAAACCACACTGCTAACCTGGTTCTTACTAGCACAGTACACCAATGAAAACCATTGCCTTAGCTATACCTGTAAAGTATCAAACATTTTTTAAATGAATGCTCATTTATAAACATATTTTATCACATCTTAAAGTGCAAGAGTGAATTATGTTGTTCTATTCCTCAATTAAAAAAATAATAGAATGTGAAATCAGAAAACAATGCTATACAGAACAACCACTACTGACACCACTATTTGTTTTGCAACATTTCTGATAGTGCTATTTCCCTCAATACACAAGGGTCTCGGAGCAAATTTCTAACTAATACAGGCAGTTTCAGAGCAAATGTCTTTAAAGGCTGGGAAATATTAATATATTTCCTTGAATTCTGTCCAGTTCAGGAGAATTAGAAGCTGAGTAATGACATAGCTGGAAATTTAAGACTTATAAGTGCAGCTACCTTGAACACAATTTTCAACTCTGGGTAGACTTCATATGGCAGCTCTCAAAACTTCTACTGGATGGTACCGGTGGTGCTGTAATTATCCTGTTCTGCTACAACGCCGTTTCTGTTCTTACTATGACACCTCTACTTCCATCTGCTTCAATTTCGGAAGAATGATGTATAGTGAAAGTGCACACTGGAGCAGGTAAACTCTGATAATACTATAACTGCAAACCCTCAGTGCCTGAATTTCACTGCGGAGGTACTTCTCTCTCTTATTCTGCTATAATTATTGTCTATTACTTTTCATCCAGGTGCAATTAAGTAGTGATAAAAGACAAAAATTCAGCTTCAGAGTTTCCCTTATGGCTCTAAATACTGAATCATAAAAAGTAAAATCACACAGTCCTGAGAGTTCTCAAAGTGAATTGCAGCCCTCTATGCCTGATGTACTTTCAATTTTGATTCAGTAGGCTCCCTGCCTTCTGGGTGGTCTAAACTTCTCCAAGTCCTCTGGCAACTGAATGGACTTTTTTTTTCCCAAAGCAATTGGCCATATCCTCTTTTATTCAAAGTTGTTATTCACTTAGTCCTTTCAGTTTCACTCAAACTCTATTCTAGAGAGAGTTTTGGTGCTTCTTAATTCAGATATACAGAAAGTTTCTAGTAACACTGCATTATGCAAAATCTTCAACAAATACTGAGGGGAGGAACAAGTTAAATATGTTGTTAAAGGAAGAAGGATGTTTTTTAGAAGTCTCTGGAATGAGCTCAATTGAAATGCCAGTTCTTACACACTCTGCCTCTTAACTGTACCTCTGAAAATTGTGGTTTAGATTTTGCTTGTGTAGTTCCCTGTCTTAAACAAGAGAGATGCTAAGGTATTTATCTTTTTATTCTGGTACTGTTGTGTGCTTATATCAAGGTAAGAAACATTGCATAATTATGATATTTTAGTAAGGAGTACCTCAGCACTGAAACGTGTCCTGTGATGAACCTCACAGGGGAATTTTGGAGGTGGAGCATGGGGGAACCAAGTCTCAGCAGGTGTTGGCTGTTACAAGCATACCAGCAGAATGATTGAACACTTCTAATGTGCAGATTGCATTTTTTCTCAAAGCTGACAGTATGCAAAATACAGATAGAGCAGCAAGGTGATATCTGGAATGCATTTGCACACTACAGTTTGCCTGTTTCAGGAAAAAAAAAATGTAGGGAAGACTCCTATTAGGCTGAACAAGAAAAAAAAAAAAAAACCAAAAAACAAATCAACAAAAACCCACAGATTTTAGAACACTTAAAAAGAAAGTCCTGGAAACATTTTGGTGTTACAGGTCTTCTTCAGACCTTCTTTGTAAAGTTCTAATGCCAGCTTCTAACCTAGATAAAAATGAAACTAATTCCTACTGAAAACACAAAATACTTTAAGGCCAGACTAATATCATTTTTTTGTTCCTCCAGATGTAGCTTAGCTGTGTTCTGAGGAGTGGGAAGGTGCCATCTTAGTCACAATCCCATAGTTGTCTCTCCCAAAAGTTTATGATATAAATTCTAAAATCACAGCAAGTGTTTCCCCTTTTAACTGTGACTAGACTGTGTCAAGACATTACTGGATCTAGAGAAAATGTTTTATTAGCATCTCTAATATTTCTGCCAATAGTCGCTGAAACCAGAACAGTTCATTTGTATTACTTTGTGATTACAGCAGGAAAGAACTTGATATCATAATATAACCACTGTACGCTATTATTTAGAATTGTTTAATGCATCATTTCTGCGTATGGTGTTTTCTGGCCACAAAAATATCCACACTTCACCAAAACCCAGGTATTCCTTTGTTATGTAGTGTTATGTATATATATATATATAACTTTTGTGTGTATGTGTATACGCACTACATATAACTAAGATTAGTCGAATGTGAACCAACACTAACCTGAAAAAAAATAACTTTTCAATAACTTGTTACTGTTAAACTCCTACAACTTTCTTGTAGGAGGATATACTCATATTATTAACAAGTCCAAGCTCTCACGTGAGGCTGTACTTTAAAATAGTTTGCAAGTCGAGTATTAATATCTGCATTGCATGCCATTTTTGATGGTCATTGCTTCTGTGTCCTAACAAACCCTTCAGGTGCAAATCAGTTTCATTCTTCATTTTCTGTTAAACCTATAATCTGTATTAAGGCAATGGTTAAACAGGGAATCAGGAATTCCACACCAAATAATCAATGAATGCCTATATAGATTGCTTACCTGTGCAACCTTCTCTAGGGAACCTGCTTTGGCAGGGGGGTTGGACTTGATCTCTGGAGGTCCCTTCCAACCCCTACAATTCTGTGATTCTACCTCTGACTATGCGTATTCAACCTGACTGCAATCTACCTGCTTTATGGTTCAATACATTCATGAAAATGCTGCTTGAAGAAGTCGTAGTATGATTTAAAACTGAATAAGCTTTAACAGAAAAAAAAAAACCAAAACAGGTTCCCAGGTTATGTTTCCTTGTAGTTTTATTGCTTTCTCATTTATACCAAAATCCATTATCTGGTTACAAACTGCTAGATCCTCACAAATCCTACTTCACATTTGTATACAGAACACAATAGCTATCTTGTATTGCACTGTAATCACAGTTTATCATAAAGGAAATACTATATTTCCAAGTTTTCTATTTTCTCTAGGAAAGGACACACATGTTTAGATAAGGCTAAATTAATTTGAGTTCACTTGCTGTCTTTTATCCTTTTTGAATGAAAATTACACCAGTTAGAAATAGATATGCTGAGAACTACTACAGTTGCCTAACAAATAATCTGAAATTCATGGAGGCTTAATCAAGTTCAATGGTGACTTGAATTATTAATGTTACCAAAAAAAATATTCCTGGCATATCAAAAGTCTACTTGCCCTATAAAGAATACATGCTCTATTTAATGCCTCCTAAAATGCATGCTAAATGAAATAAGAATCACTACAGAAAAAAATTAAACAGTCAAATTGTTTTAGCAACCACTAGCTGGCACAAATGACCATATATACCCTCTAAGAAAAAGGTGTTTCATGGATACATGATGGAAACATAATAGTTTCTACATATCCTTAATATTTTCCTAAGATTGTTGAAAATCTGAAATACAGTATATTATTTGTTAATTATCTTAAGGATTTTTTAAAAAAACCTTTAACTTAAACCTTTTTTTAAAAAATTAAAGCTGTGTGCATTAACCATAAATTCAGAGAGGGTAAAGCAATTTCCAGTAATTCTGGAAAGCCTTTGCTAATCCTGCAACTCAAGTTTAGTTGGTAGCTGAATTTGAGTATCCAATTCACTTCTGATGAAAATGTCATTCATCTATGAGTGTGTAAACCAATACAGATTTGATTTATTTGAACTTTTTACCTGCAATTCCACATTACTGGAAATGTCAAGTTCACAAAAAATATCTGCTATACTGAAACTGAACTGTCATCCAAGTTTTAGTCCTAGTATTTCACTAGCATTTGGATGATCAAGGCTGTAGTATCCCTAACTTCCAAATATATTTACTTTTCTTCATCATTCATGCTTACTTCTAAGATAATGTGAATTTAATAACCTTAACATAACAAGCTATGCTGTAGGACTGCGTCTCCAGCACGGCTCTAGCCACAGATACAGCAGATCTAAATCATGACCTGGGAGTTCCTTCCAACTCTAGATATTCTATGATTCTATGACCTGCAGACTGACTTCTCAGCTTGACCTAGGACCTGCCTAATTCACTCCTGACGTACCCAGTAATTACTGCTTATGTCTGACCTTATCTATCACCATTAGATCAGATTCTGACCCTGAATTTGGAACTTGTATTTCTGGCCTGACCCTGGGCACACTTCATCACTGTGGACTTGTCTAAAGATTGGGGCTTCTGACTAACCTTGACCACCACCTCTGGGTCTGTCTACTTGTCTTACTGGGATACTGTGGGCCCTAGCTGGTGAGTTTCCATATGAGGCATGATTTGCTTCCCACCCCTTAGGAAGTAGCAAGCCTTGTAGTACCCTGACAATGGTTTTCCAGAGTTACTATAAAATGACCTAACTGTTAACCACAGTACTTCTGAATTCATGCAACCTACTTTCCTTTCTAGTAGTATAGCCTCTGTGGTTTTAGTTTAGCAGGTATTGGTAGAAAGGCAAAAATATTATTTTTTTTTTTTAAGCACAGATTTACATTCTCTGATTTGGCATATTTGTAATTATCCAAATGTGTTTCCATTTCAATTTACTGTTTGCTGTCTTTGTACAGCTGCATTTGGATTCTTACCAATATGCCATCTTGGACTGTTAACATCCAAGTCCATTTACATAGACAATGATTACGGTTTTTTATTTTTAAATTAAAAAAAAAACAAAATCCAAACCTGCAAGTTTATTCTTATAATTCACATAAGGGTAAACAGAAGAGGAAGAAAAATATATGGCTCAAGATGTATCAAAGGAAATAGTTATATCAGGGAAGACTGCTTGAATACATCTTATGTGAAATAGTGCATATTGACTCAGCTGGAGAAAGAAAACAGTCAAGCCAGAGCAGTATAATAGACTCCAATTCCTTATGTAAGTAAGAAATTTCTGACCTTTGATCTGCAACTTAAATGGCATCAGAAGAAGCACAGAACAAATTCTTACTGACATCAGAATGGAAGAATCATGGGAATTAATTGCAAAACTGGCAGTAGTATTCTTCCTTTAAAGTATTCAAAGTCAGGCCTAGCTAGTCTGGAAAGTGAATTCTGACAAATTTTGACAATGTGAAGAAACACAGGTGGATTTTATTATGTAGTATCTGCTGTATAGACAGCTGGCATGCATTCTTCTCTTTAATCCTACACTGAGGCCAGCAATTCCTCCCATCTGTGACTTAACAGCAAGGAGCTCTTCCTGCTACATTTTCATGAAGAACACTGACTTGCTGAAGCTTAATGCTACTCTGTTTTCTATTTTCTCTAGCTGACCATTAACATCTTTGGAGCACTATTGTGTAGACATCTCTCTAGACTTAAACACAGAAAATCTCCAAGTTGTTTTGTGTTCCAGAAGATCTCCCACAGATAAAGAGAAGGGTTATGCTTCAAGCAGTATTCAGGTTAACAAGGAAAAAAGAAAGGGCTGTTAATGCAGCTGTGCTTGCTAGTCTACAGAGCATGATTGCCTACAAAATTTGTAGGGACCAGATAGTGGTAGACCACTATACAGAGTAAGGATGGCTTCATTCTTTGCATTAATTTGATCAAAAACTGAATGCCTCAGTGAATAGGGAGTCCCCAAAATTACTTGCTTTGATAATTCCAATAGTTTTCTATGTGTACTTGCTCTACCTCAGAGTTAGTGCATAGTAATGGCACATTACAGAGAGCTTTCTGTTGCAATGGATTTGAATATGTAAAAAGATATTTTCTTGAAATACGAGGGAATTCTACTACACTAAAGATGCAGAAAATAGTCAAGAATTGATTTTTCAGATTTGAATCAAAATGATACGTATTTTAATGAAGGAAAAACATTTAGATTCAGATTTATTTTTCCTGTTGACTTTTTGCTGCTAAAGCTACAAACAGAGAAAAGCTCAGTAGAACTAAAATTATGTAAAAATTTAGCATTAAACAGCACTGTCAAAAAGTATGTCTTTCAGTGAAATCTTACATTCTACATGGTTTTAGGGACTCAGCTGTGTTCAGATAGGAGCTGTATTTTATGGAAAACCTAGAACACCTCCACAGAAATCTCCACATCCAAACATGGATATAAAAAATAAAAATATCAGAAGACTTATAAATAAAGATCAAATTATCTGAAAACAGCAAGAGAAACTTACCATAAAGTTTGCATATCTTAAACTTGACTCACTAGGTTGATGCTTTATAATCCTGTATGCCTGTGAAATTTGGGCTCTATTAATATTTTGGATTTCTTTGTCTCAAAGAGAAGAATGACAAAATTTTGGCAGCTGTTGAAACTGGATGTTTAACTCAAAAGGTTAGAGATTTTAAATCCTTTTGTTTTATTTCTAGTGCAGCTAATTTGTCTTTTTATAAGTATCCTAGCAACCATTTCTCCCTCACCCTGCCTTCTTCAGTACCATAAAGGTTAGGTAAGGATTCTAGAGAGATTGGCCTAAAATATAAAACAAACTGACAGAAGAACATTTCTTAAAGGCACAACTTGCTTTAATAATGTTCTGACAATTCCAACACATTTTAAGGGAGAGGGGACAAGAAGCAGAGAAACAATCCTGTGAAATATTAGACTGAATAAGGGCTTAAACTTCACAAAGGGATACCTCAGATGTTGGAAACATTCCCTACAAAGACTCAGGGAACAAGTCCTTTAATATAGTATTTAATGAGATGAAAACTTTCAGAAAAAAAAAAGTGGTTGAAACACATGGAAAAAAAGAGTTTTTTCTGTTGTAACAAAATAATTGCAGTCAAAATTGGGTACTATCAAAGTCCTCATTGCTTTTGCAATTTTGATAAAATTTGTATCGATAACACAATATTTAGATTACATGAACAAATACCTTTCCCAGCCTCAATTCTGTTGGTGTAGGCACTGGGAGCTCTCATACTATGTTAGACTTCATCAGAGTAAATTTCAGTCTGAAGTAAGATGTACCAGCTATATTTAAGTTATCTATTTCAACTAAATGCTTGCTTCTGACCTGCTAGAACCTTCTAATACAAATAGCATTTCTTAACTAGGAGGTTATATTTAGCCATCTATGAAATTTTAACTAGTTAAGTAAAAACCTGGTAGGCCTTGGATATGTCCACGTGGGATTAAGGCTGAATAGCCTAGAACAACCGCCTGAATCTCTGTACTGATATTAGTTACACAATCAACTTGGCTTTTGCTGTGGGGACTATTTTTTTTTTTATTTTGGTTTTCTTGCAAGGGGCGATGTTGTTTACTGAGGATGGTAATTTTCCAAATACAGCATTATTGGAATTAAAATTCAGGATTTCTCAACATTTTGAAATAAAATTACATTATTTCTTAATATACTTATTTTAAAAGGTTTTAATTGAAAAAACCTGAACATTTCTGTATACTTTCACAGCTTGCACAGCAAAAGCAAGGCCTGTACAACCCAAGATAATGGGTTACTCACAGTAAACCCATTTATTCATCAGTGCTTTACAGGAAGCTTCTAGCTTCCCAAACCTACATGCTCTTAAACACTGACTCTACCTCATCAATCCAGTCACTTGGACTACAGTGAATTTTTTAATTTTTTTTTTTTTGAGGGAACCCCCCCATTAATTATGAAAAGTAGCCACCAGAGAGAGCTTTCCTTGCTGAACTGATAAAGAAGTGTTCCTCCTGGCACCAGAAAAAGCCAACAAAACTGGATTGCTATCAAACTGATTTGTGTTAAATATTCCTTCCATATTAACTACACAACTATGCTACAAACTGACAACTTCAATAGCAGCCAATTTTTTGTTTGTTTGTTTGTAAAATGTTCAAACCAAATACCAACATCAGTAATCAGCCATGATCCACCACTCTCCACAGGCAGAGAGCCCTCCACCCATGCAGTAAACCCAAAGCTTTTCTCTGGAATTTCTACTTGTTTGCAACAGGACTGGCTATACTTTCCTCTAACAACAGTTCAGAAGTGGTTTGGAAAACCAGCTGAGAATAAGTATCACTGCCATAAAAGAATTTGGGAAACATTCTCCTCACATGCTTTTTCAATGTATCCATTGGATAAAGGGAAAGGGTGTACTGTAGGAATATCTTGAGATGGTCAAGGCACAGGCTATAGAGGTTATATTTGATTAAGACTACATCAGAAGAGCTTGCACTCAGAAACCTTTCAAAGGGCATATTTCATCCATTACCTAACGTTTGTAGATCATACAGCAGGTTGCTCAAAACTGCTATGCCACAAACTTGTTATGCTTCAAGAATTTAGAATAAAACCTCAAGTATTAAAGGTTACTAGAGTTAATGCCAGAACCACCAACACTTCATCCTCTTTCCCCTATTTCTTAGGTTAATTGGTGTAACTGCAATCAAAGCACTTATAATGGAAGACTAATGAACAGAAGCACATAATCAACTCCTTACCATCCTTAACATATAACCTATGTCCTTAAAAGCCAAAGCAAGGAGAAGATAAAACCCAAGTGATGTAGACAGGAACCAGTTTTTAGTAGGCACATGGTAGTTTGACATGTTTAGAAATTTTAGTTTCGGCAGGTTTAGCCAAAAGACCGGACAATAGTAGGGAGGAACAAATTAGCCAGCAGATGTCTCTTAACAAGAGGGCCTCGCCCAGTAACAGGGATGAGATAACAGAGGCTGCTAGAAAAGATAAGCAGGGATATGGGGCAGTGTGAGAGGCCATAGCTGCTTACTTATCATGGTTTAGCACTCCACACCAAAGGGTCAAGAGTGCATCTTGAAGAAGACTACGAGCCTTCCTCCCAAAGACCCCAGCCCACCAGACGGCAATGCGCAGGCGCCAGGGGAGGAGACTTATGATAATGAGCTCTCGGAACTGTTTTAAATACCTCTTGGAACTAATTTAAATAATTCCTGGAACTCTTTAGAATAAGCCAACCTTTTCTAGGGAAATCTTATGTATATGCATAACTTTGTGTAATAAATAGCTGGCTGTTTTGGTGAAACAGCGTGCAAGCTAGGAGGCGCTAGCCCCCTCGCACCCGGCGCCGAAACATACCTGCTTTATAACCTTTCACGGGTTGTGAAGTTTGATTCCGCAAGTCACAAGGTTGGTGCTTACTGTTGCTCCCTTCTCAGCCCATCATGGGAGGAAGACCCTGCCCAAACATAGACAGGGAGAAGCGAGTTTGCAGAAAGCCAGTCACCAGAAAAAAGGAACTTTTTTTTTTGTGGTGACTGGCTTTCTGCAAACAGAAAGTTTTACCACAAAAATATACTTGTAACTGCATCTCAGCACAAGAAAGCATACTCTGCTTTCCAAGCCTACTAGTAAAAACCGTCTGGATTTGGTGCTGTGGAAACTACAACCAGAGCTGACAGGAGTCTCTTGCCCAGAGATGAGTGTTTTCCCTGGTATGCTTTTAGTATAACCCAGTTTTTCTTCTCTGTTATTTCACACAACACATACCTCAACAATGATTACCTGAGCACTAGCGGTTTTCTCCCTCTTTAACATGTTTTTTCAGGGCGCTGTTCAGGGTCCCAGCTGTCCTACTGAGGCAGCTTGTTGTGGCGTGTGGTGGCCCGAGGCCACGCCCCGGCCCGCGCAGCTGCATCCCACCTGGGCCTTAGGAGCTGCACACTTTTACACCTCAGGAAATACCAAATATGAGGGCTATTGTTGATGTAGTTACTTTGCCGCAGCTATGCTGGGCAGTTTGCAGTCGGTACCCTGTGAGCTCGCCTTAAGGCAGGACATCAAGGGTATTTTACATCAGAGTAGTTCGCCTGAGGGGAGGACCGGGGAAGGGCCCCTTGCTGCATGTGATAAATGACCATTTGTTCAGTAAACCACTTGTACCCTGAAACAGGTTGCAACATCATAGAATTGAGTAGACAGAGGTTGGGTAGAAAGATGACCAAATAAGGAGGAAGGGTCGCGGCGACTTCATCCCGCCGATCACCAGAAGGACGGGGACGACCCCTATCAACAACTGGCGCATGCGCGGGGGACTGCGCGGGAAACCTGGTGCCACAGTGTAAAAGCTCCGAGTCAAACGGGGACGGCGCGTGCCGAGGTGGAGTAGGGACTTCTTAGTCGATCGGTGCTGTTTTGTCTATTGTCGCCTGCTTGATTAATAAATTTTATAATTGGATTACTCTGTTTCTGACCCGTTATTGGGAAACACACAGTCACACTGAGCAAAAGGAAATGGTGGTGAGACTTCCCAAGCGGCTCCATTTTACACTTGGCAAGCAGCTCCTCAGGCATGTTTACCTTGACCAGTAACTACAACTTGTGTGAGTTATCTAAGTATGCTTCTTCCATAAATATGCAGAAAAAAAGATAAGCTAATGCCTTATGTATTTTGTGATTTAGCGCATGCCCCTATGTGAATGTATATGCTAATTTGTCTGTGCTTACAGTATAATTTTGTTTGCATTGTTGGGGTTGTATCAGTGGAATTGTGGTAAGAGATGGGTCAAATGAGGCGAGCTTGGTAGAACAAGAGGACTGGATACTGTGGTGGTTACTCTGGGAATTTCAATTGGTATTCTGT
>VXBZ01009988.1:77945-109634 GCA_013399135.1 Heliornis fulica | reverse complement strand
GGGACAGCCTGAGGTGGGCGGAGGGGGGAGGCGGGTGTTATACCATCGCTCTGGGGAAGGATGAGCATTTGCAAATCCCGGCTCCAGAGCGCGGGGAGCATCTCGTCCCCGCCGGCCGGGCAGCAGCGCAGGGCAGAAGGAGGCTTCCCGGCTCTGCGTTAGCCTAACGCTGCCCGCGTTATCCCCGCCTCCCACGGCCCGCCTCTGCCGCTGGGTGCCGGCGGCTGCCCGGCCCCGTGCAACAGAGCAAAGAGCGGCAGCCTGCGGGGGTCCCCGCGGAGCCGAGCGCTGAGAAAGAGACCTGCCCTCTCTCCGCCGCGCAGGCACGGGCAGAGCCCTGGGTGAGTAGCCTGGGAGCTCCCTTACTCCTCAAGGCAGGCCAGAAACATTCAGTCCCTCTCTCCAATCCTTTTCTTCTTCTCAATTGTGTGCCTGGAAGGTGCAGGAATCTCTGTTCTCCGGTAGGTTGGTCAAGCTGGGATCCTGGTTTGGGGAGGGATTTTTGAAAGGCTTCTTTGCTACCTGTGCTTTGAAACAATGTCATGCTATAAACTTGGCTGTTTCAACTTGGAAATCTTCCTTTGTATATGTGTGTTTGTTGTTTGGTGTTTCCTTTTTCTTTTCTTTTTCTCCTTGCTCTTGCTCCTCCTTTACAACTTTTCCAGACTTAAAAGTGAAGTTACCTCCTTCACTTTCACTTGTAAATTTCTATAGGTAATAGGAAACCAAAGATATGGTGAGGGACTTCTATTGTCACTGAAAGTCATTACTAAGAAGTGACTTAAAGTATCTATCCTTTTCTTTTGTTCTTCTCTAGACTGAACAGTCATGACAGCTGAAAAGACTATTTCTATAATTAACGGCAAGCCAGAAGATGCTTTGGACCCAGAAGCTTCAAGTACCAACCTTGTCCACAGCAATGATAAGAAAGTTCATGAAAGAGGTCACTGGAACAATAAGGTTGAATTTGTGCTTTCTGTGGCAGGGGAGATTATTGGGTTGGGAAATGTATGGAGATTCCCATATCTTTGCTACAAGAATGGAGGAGGTAAGATGGCATCATATGTTGATTTACAGCTCACCCTAGGCATTCGGGAAAGAGACAGATAAGATTCATTTACAGCGTTTTTCTTGTGCTGTGAACAGGTATTTGGGATTTTAGTGTATAAGCAGAGGGAAGTATTAAGCATCTTACAACTGAAGAAAAAATAGTTGTGATTCTCTTACTTTCTCCTTCCAAAGCAATGCGTGGCTTACTTTCAGAAGTTTAATTTGTGTTAGTAAATCGACTTTTNNNNTTTTTTTTTTTTGGTAAGATCTTTAATGTGGAAGAAGCCAGCGTTCTGTTGTGGTAGTACACTGTGTGTTTTCTTCTGCATGTGAACACAGACCTAGGCACACTTAAATAAGTTTGTCTGACGTGGAAAGGAATGTAGTGGGGTTTTTTTACAACAGTATATATTGGAGAGGATGAATATTGGTTTTGATAATTTTAAAGAGGTTACCTTTGGGCTTTTCTCTGCCTTATGAAAATTTCTTCACAAATGTAGGGTAGGAGAGGATGTAAAACCTGCCTCTTACTCAAAAAAGAGAGAAAACCCTGTAAAATTTGGAAGAAGATTGTTCTTTGAGAGAGAAAAGAACAGATTAATTTCCACAAAAGTATAACATGTGGCATGTGTTAGTTATAGTTAAGTATAAATTGAGTTGTGTGACAGTTAAGAATAATCACATGTGACTTGCAAAGCAATGAGGAAAGTAAATTAAAAATTTAGGATTCTGTGGATGAGATTCAGTAATCTCCCCACTTAAGGCCTAAATTCAGTATTAGTGTAAGTATATAGACTGGGTATAAAATATTTGGTGACTGCTATGTAAAGATCTGTTCTTCAGCGGGTTGGTTTGCTAACAATGCTGAACCAAATTTCTTTCCCTTGCCCCTCCAAAGCAAGGCTTAGTTATCTGAATTCAGGATGGTTTGGCCCATTTTGTCTGCTGTTTTTCTAGGGCTCATACTACTGTGGAAGATGTGTTTATGGCTTGCAGCTTCTTTCCATAATTATATATCTGTACTTTGGTGATCTAAGATAACAAGAATTTGCCTGGTTTTGGAATGATGCTACCAAATACTGCTGTTAGTACATAAATAATAATATGCTGGATATAATATGCAGAAAGGTTTCTTGTAGGCTGTCAAAATTTTCCCAAAGAAGCTTTGGTGGAGGAAAAGGTAGAAACATTTATTTTAGTGTATAATAAAGAATTCCTTGTTTGCTCAATAACCTTTATGTGTCCATTTGTATGTATTTGTATGCCTATATACATACTACATATAGTATGTATGTATGACTCTAACGTTAGGTAGAAATATTCCAACTGTGTGTTTTGGTAATGTTGGGGAAAAATACTTAAATATCATATTTAATCCCAACTCTATTCTTTAAGAATAGAATTAACGTGTGTGGTTTAATTGGTCGTGTCCTGGCACCATGGGAAATTTGCCATTGACTTCAGTTTTATTCAATGGGGACTTGGTCTATGACCTGTGTTTTTTGTAACTCTCTGGAATGCCCTGCTGGAACTAGACCAGAGTTGGACTTGTTTGGTGCATCAGTGTAAATACTGAGAAGGTTTGTGTGTGGTAAGTGAAGACAATAGTCAGATGTATGAGCTAGTTATGAAATAACTTGCTAGATACAGAACAAGTCTAGAAGCACTAGTAGGGAACTTCTGTGGTCCGAGCTCTCTCTGGAGCTTTGAGTTTTAACAGGTAGCACAGGCTTAAGCTGCTATAATTTTAATTTATTTTTATGAATATTTAGTGGGGTTATAAGGAAAATCAATGTATTTGCATGTTTAGAATTAGATATTTCCTGGAATATGATCTGTTTGCAAGCTGGGAAACCTGATGTTCTCTAATTCTCATAATGAAGCAGTTGTTGGAAAAATAGAGTCAAAACCAGCACTTCCAGTTTCAACAAATTGCTACATTAAACTTGCTAGAATTTTACATATGGGTGGGCCAAGTTGGATATGATACTGGCCAGCAGTTTGCTCAACCTATAAGAATTTTTTTCAAACCAGTAAAACATACAGGGAAACCATGTTTTATATGTAAGGGTTACATTCTTTGTGAAATCCCCATTTATTTCTTGAGATGCAGCTGAGATTGAGCAATAGGCAAATTGCCTTGTTGAGGGCAGAGACTGCACTTGATGCAGTTTCTGTCTTCAGACCCAGCACGTCAAGAGAGAAATCCTGAGTTCAAAGCCAGCTGTATTTAGTTTTCTGAACTTTCATGGCTAAAACATAACAATGTTTGTGGGTTGTGGGTGTGCAATGGTGTTTGCATTTGTGTATGTTGGGGTGGTTTGGTTTTTGGTTTGGTTTTTGGTTTTTTTTTTGTTCATTTGTTTGGTTTTTTTTAAGATCATGAAGGGGATATCTATTTACCTTGTTCAGAACTTTTTCTGAAGTTTCCTATATTCAGAAGCATGTTGTTAATAGTTAATACTCTGACAGATTTAGTCTTGCAGAACTAGTTATTAAGGTGTTGTTCATGAGTAAACAAATGGATCTTCAGGAGTCCCTTTGAAGGACAGAAATGTTGCTATTGCTAGTGTTCTGAGGAACTGCTCACTGTCTACAGTGATGGATGGTGATGTAAAACACATTCCTAGAGAAAACTGCATCCATCAAACTTTTGTGTGTTTAGCATATCTTGTCAATTTGGAATGAAATGAATGGTGGGATACGTGCATCATTAAATGGGAAATTTAAATGAAGTTAATTAGTGTTTTGGGATTATTTGTACAGGAGCAAGTAGTTAAGGCCTGGGTACAACACATCATGTATGTTGTGCTAAGCTTTATTTTCCTAACTTAGTTGTTGCTTTGTCATTCTCCCATAAACTCAGATAAGTTATTCTGTGCAGTACTTTGGTGTGCTAGTCTGCCTGGTTAAACCAGTAAAAATGGCAAAATCTTTATTTGTTTTATTTATACAAGTATAATTGCTTCTTTCCACCTCATTCTTTGACTCAAGCCTTAGTATTAGAGAATGAAAAAAAATTCTTATGCCTTATGTGTTGGTTCTTTACAGAGTGAAAAAGCTGTATTTAATTTTTTTTTATTATTTAGGCTCAATTCTAAACTGAATACCCAAAATCTGTATTGTTAGCAAGTGACGTTATGCCTTAACATATTCATCTGCTCTCCTTTCTTTGCTCTGATGTACTTCACAGCCATGTTCTGTAGGTGCCATACCTAAAGACATAATCTGTTGTTAAATAATACAGTACTCTGCTATGTGTTAATTGATAAAGGTTTTGTTGTTGTTATATACAGTGCTTCAGCATTGAACTGTACTGTTTGTTATCTGTGCTGGAGTTTACTGTCAGCATCTAACAAATGAGTTGATGATTTGTTACTGGCCTAGGATTTCACATTAATATTTATATCAGAAAGGCCAAGCCCTGCTTTCCTGTTCTTGTAGGTAGTTATAAAACTTATTTAATCATTCCCTTTTCTTGATCCTTATGATCAGGCTTATCCAAATAATGTGCAAAGGACTTCTTGGATTTAATTTCCATAATGCATCTTCATACTTACCTTCCTGAGAAGTAAGGATTAGAAGGTATTAGACCGACTTGGTGATGGTCAGAGCAGAACTGCTGGGCTGAGACACATGGCGATCTCTTCTGTGTTTAGTCTGTACTGAGGCACTTTGGTCTGGTCTTTTTTAGTCCCTGACTGTGGCTTACATGTTAACTTTTTGTATTTGGGGCCAGAAAGTATTACTTTCTGCATTTTCAACACCATGCCTGAGAGGTGACTAATAGGTGATCCTTCATTAAGAAAATAAATTTCTCAATGTGCTGTTAATGATACATGTTCATTATAACCAATAGCTCCTCAATGTTTGCTTGCAGGTGCTTTCCTTATCCCATATGTGGTGTTTTTTATTTGTTGTGGAATACCAGTATTTTTCTTGGAGACAGCCTTGGGACAGTTTACTAGTGAAGGAGGCATTACTTGCTGGAGGAAAGTTTGCCCTCTATTTGAAGGTAACATCAAGTTCCATGTTCTACTCCAAAAGAATGCATGAAAATTGAAGTAAAATAAATTAAATTGTATCAAAATGGAAGTTAAGATATGCCTACAGTAGTAAGCATTTGTTTTAAGTTACCTGAAAAGTAAGTTTTCTATTGTCTCACTTTTTTTTTCTCTAGGTATTGGATATGCTACCCAAGTTATAGAGGCACATCTAAATGTGTATTACATCATAATTTTAGCATGGGCTATCTTCTATTTGTTTAACTGCTTTACTACAGAACTTCCTTGGGCTACTTGTGGGCATGAGTGGAATACAGGTATGACCTCAGTAGAGATTACTGCTCTACAAACACTTCCAGTTACTTGGTTAGTACATTAACACATTAGGATTGAAATTAGTCTGGTACAAAAGTTTGTGGAGTTAGGTCAGTTGCATCATACTACACCATAATAAAGGAATCCTGGAGTGAAGGATTCGTACCTTTTTTGGCTTAAGTCATTGTATAAGAATTTAATTTTTTTTTTCAGAATATAGTGTTAGAAAGATGACTGCTTTTTGTTAATTCTGTAAAATATTCTGGCTAAATCCCAAGATTCTCATTTGCAATCATGCCTATTCTCCCTGCATGCAGTAAGTGAATTCTACTGAAGAGCTGATGACCTGATGACAGGTTACAATCTCGTTCTTTCACTCTAACGAACAGGAGGAGTTTCAATGGAGAGGGAAATATTTAATGTAGAACTTTGAATTCTCCCTTTTTAATGCCAGATGTTGAGGAATAATGTTCATCAAGTAAATTCTGAAAATTTAGTCGCATAAATAATCCTTACTGCATGCAAAGTAGCATCTTTCATGTAAAATGAGGTGTGGGTTTGTATGGGTTTGCTGTACAGGGCTCTGCATCTGCTCCCTTGTTACTTATTTTTCACTGTAATGCTCTACTTACTGCATTTGGAGATCACAAATACCTGTGGGTAGGAATGCATACTGATGCCCTTACTCCCTGAAGTTTTTTTCAGTTATGCTCCTAATTGATTTCAAACCATGCATCAATCGTACCGTCTTTCACAGCTTTAATGAATTAGTCATTATTGTGCTCTTTGAGCACACATTTCTTGCAGTTTGGGTGTTGTTAGGGAACTAGTTTTAGCCCTGGAAGGCTTCAGGATCGATTTTGGCAAACGTGCAGAACAGCTTAGCCAATGTTCACTGCTGTCCAAATATTAACTGTCAACTCAGTAATGCTTAGCTGCTTTGATCTCTCTTCTCTGTGTTGGAGATAATAACAACTCAGAATGACTTTTCACTTGCTGTTTTAAGATAAAATGGAAACTTGTTGCTGGCAGTGTTTTATAAGCTAATTGTTACCATTGGCTATTGAACAAGCAGTTGGAGTTAGGAGTGTGCTGTAATTTCCTATCAACTGCCTCAGTTTCTCAAAGCATCTGTCTTCTGCCTTAGGTGTTTTATTGGCCCTTGCCATTGCAACTGTACCTTTGGAAAGTGTTAGAGGAGAATGAAATGTATTGCATGGTTATTTTTCTGGGATAGGCCTGTGATCTAGTGATGGAAAATGGTGTTGCATAAGTGTCTGCTCTGGCATTAAACCTTAAACCACATAAGGAAAATGTGTTATAGAATGGTGGCTTCACAAGATGCGTACACCAGAAGATGCACAAGAAGAAATTTATTTACATGTCAATGTAGCCAATTCTTATCTGTTTTTTTGTTTTTTTATAGAAAACTGCGTGGAATTTCAAAAACTTAATATGAGCAACTGCAGTCAAGCCTCTTTACAAAATGCCACTTCTCCAGTGATGGAATTCTGGGAGTAAGTGCAATAACTGTACATTTGATCCCACCATTGGTTATCTTCCAATATTTTGATCATTTACACATGTAACCCTATATCACTTAGTGATGTGAGCACAGCTAGAAATTTTCGCATACAGGCAAAGAAAGTCAGAGTTTTAACTGTTTTTTTAGAGGGTACGAGGAAAGGATTCCATATCCTGAAAGAACATAGAACAAAGTGTGCCTCTTGCTTTTGGGAGCTTGGCTCTTGCTGCTAAAGGAAAGAGCCTCAAACCCATACTAATGAGGAGGCAGACGTGAAAGAAAAAGGATGATTTAAAATATTTTTTAGTTTTTTTTTTTTCCAGGATGTTTATTCTCTTAGGAGTTTGAGAATTGCATCTTCATCTTTGAGCTAACTAATATTTCAACTTATGTATCATCTCGTTATTTTTTAAAGGCCTATGTGTTAGTTATTCAGCTGTAATTGTGGGAGAGTTTAATTTTCTTGTAGCTCCTAGCTTCTGATTTCTATTTAGAGTAATAGAAGCAAATGATATCTTTACAAAATATGGTCTGCTTTTGTGATGACACATATTTTTTTCTTACTATAAATATTTAATTAGTGCATGTGTAGTCAGATATATGTTCCTTGCAGGGTGCAGTGTGCATTAAGACAGTCACAGAAATGGAATGTTAGTTTTAATGCTGTGCCATCTCACAGTTCAAAGTGTGTTACAGGATTCTGGGTTACTAAAATTTCTTGAGGGCTTGTTCTATTCTCATTAATTTTATTATTAAGACAGAACCTTATTCTGAGGCAGTGTGTTCAGAGCCCTGTTTTATGTTTGGGACAGCAATAGCTGCACTTTGAAAGGACCATAAATTAAGACTACTCTTTAAAGGAGAATTCTACACTGACATAATTTTCTTGAATGTTAGCACATGCTATTTTCTCCAGTCCTAGCCTTATGTATACACTGTATGAATCTGCTTATTCAACAATATTCAAATCTTAGCAATTGACAGTAACTCCAGTTATCCAGAGAAGTAGACAATGTTTGGTTGAATTATATGGAGGGGAGAGGCTAATTTTTATATCCTCATGTTTCTAGGGTTTGGGTTTTTTTTGGTTAGTGCTCACCTTTGGATTTTCTAAATTCTGACTTCTGTGTTATTTTTATGCACATACTGATACATTATAGGTGTGTCACCTTCTCAGAATTCTCTGAAAATGAAACTAAAAAGATTTTATAGCAAAACTTGGATTTATGCCACGATGGGTTTTAAATCCTTTGCATTTTGGATGTATTTGCCTACTTGATTTTGCCTGAATGAATTGTGAAATAGGGAGGTATAATCTCTGTACCTGTTTTACACTCTTGTGTATACCAAATAGAAAGTACACACTCTAAAACTCTAAAAATTACAAATACCAAAAGAGACAGTAAACAATTTGCTATTTATCTGAAACTTTGTTGCAATCAAACCTTTTTTGTAACAGTAAGAATTTACTGGCCAAAATAGTTTAAGATCTTAAACTTGCCTATTTTCTCTGACCAAGTAAAACTGAAGTTGCATAGCTTTTCACCCTTGGAAAATGAATGTATTCTCTTCCTGCTGAGGGAGGTATTTGCCTTATTAAAATTTAAGTAGGTGTGACATTGCGTGGCTTAAAAATTTAAAATAGACATGAAAAACTAGTTTAGAAGTGGAAAAATTAGCTTTATTAAATAGCAGGACTTATGTTTGCGTTAACCTATCTAATTGGAATGAACAGAAGATTATAACTAATTATATGTCTCAAATATATCAGACATAAACAGCAGAGGTCTTTGCGTAGAGGTGTACAGTGCAAATCACAGAGTAGTTAATATGAAGTAAATACATTACTAGACCAGTTAACTTGTCCAACAAGTTATCTTATAGTCCTCAGATGTTATCAGAAATGTTATTTCACTTAGAGGTCTTGTTCACATGATATTGCTTTGCTCTTTTATAAAGTTCTGGTGTCAGGAAATACAAATTTATTGAAAGACTTTGAATTAATTTGCATAATGACCAAGTTCCTTACAACTAATTAAGTTGATTCCTGTGAAAGGAAGGCTCTAGGTTTCTTCTGAACAACCACACCATTCAAGACCTTTATTCTTTGCTCTCTCCAATCTCAGGTCTGCAATTGAAATTCCTTTGAGTCATGGCTATATAAGGACCATGTATAAAGGGTCAGCTGCGAGGGGAAATTTGGTTTTTGGGGGGTTTTAGTGTTGGGTTTTTTGGTCTGTAATCATCTACTCTTGAGAGAATCTGTGAATTAGAGTGGTAATCCTTTAGAATAGTGATCCTATTTGTTGACTGTATCTGATCTTACTGACATGCAGAACAGACTACTGCATTTGTAAACTGTCAGGCTGATTATTATATCTTTCCATTGATAATCACATCCCATTACCACAATTATGTATAATATTCACAGTCTCTTCAGGTTTTTAAATTCAAAACCAAAACAGCTTGGAGAAGCCTCAGTGTTTACACAAATGCATCTTTCTGCAGTGTTATGTGTTTCTTTCAAGCTCAGTCTCTCAGTCTAAGAGTTAATAATGATGAGGGGTATAGAGGCTGCTGTGTATCATACAGCAGACTAGACTGGCATTCTGTAAATGCCAGCAGGGGTTAGTAGCAGGACCATGAGCTTAGTTGTGTCTGTACCAGTAAACAAATACACCAGGCCCAAATGGATGCCCTGCAATTCCAAATCCACTTGATTTGAGGATCGCAATAAAGGCCTTCAGCCTCTCTGCAGAAATGTTTCTAGCTTTTATCGCACCTGTGGCCTTGGCTGCTCCTAAAGCTATTGCTGAAGTCAAACAGCATCTCATCCAAGTGCAGTGATGTTTGAGAGGATACTTTGCAGCAGTATGATGCTTTTCTGGCATACAGGTTATTAATTACCTGACCACGGGTCTGTACAGAGGATACTGTTTACTTGCTACCCTAGAAGTTATAGACTCGCTTTCTCTAGAAAATTATTATGGTAGAGATATGCTGAATTATCATTCAGCATATCTCTACCAGCTTTGACATCCGGGTTCACAGAGTGTAAAGGCTAATTTATTGTATTGGGTAGACAGGTGTTTGTTTTGAATTTGGGGTGTTTTGTTTTGTTTGGGTGGGGAGAGGGAGTGTTAGGGTTTAGTTGGATTGTTTTGTTTGAAAAAGAAGTAAAGGCTTCAGAAATAAGTACTGCAGTAGGCTCAAGATGCCATTTTCTCTTTGGTACACTGAGAATAATCTCATAGTATGTGTAAGAACCTTAAAACTTAATTACATGGACACAAAAATATTTTGATAACTACTTCCCTGTAACTATACAGTGAAAATGGTCTGAACCTGCTAGAGCAGCAGGAAGCAGTTCTAGGAGTTTGGACCCTCTTTATTTGTTTTTCTGCTTAGAAATTACTATCCCTGTTAATGGTTTAAGGCTTAATTTGAGTTAGTAGACTTGCCACTGACTGCAGGTATCAGTGTTGACAACTTTGGACAAAATTAGGAGATATAAGGACTTTTTTTAAGATCTTGTAAGACTTGAAGTTTCAAATTCTGTCTGCATATACAATTTACTAAGATAAACAGCTGAATCAATCAAAATTCACTTTTTATTCTTTAAGCTCTCTGATACCATGTTCCAAAGAAGGGTAGGGAGGAGTCTGAAACTTTAATTTTCATACTGGTGCCCAGCATTCAAAGACTGTCTAACTGACGTTTATACTGTTTGTCTCATCCTAATCATATAGCTTAATTAAGACTTGTCCAAGAAAAAAAAACCCAAAAACTATTTTCCAGGTACATCTCATGGAGGTTTTTAGTGTCCAAACATGAAACAGCTAAGAGCAGTAGCTGCAGTAGTAATAGAAGTATTGATAACTTTTGGTATGTTAAAGCAATTGCAGGAAAGAGAGCTGTGACCATGTGTGAGGCTGTATGTATAGTCTAGGAAACAGAATAGACGGGAAAAGATATTCTGCTCCATTGCTCTGTATTCTTTCCTAGGAGAGGAAACTGCCTGGCAGGTGTAGGGAGCAGCAACCATGTCTGTGTGCTTTTTTGGCTGCTACTCCAGTCTGTCACCATGGTCAGGAATGTGAGATTTCTAGTGCCTGGGAAGGGAGCTGGACAGACAGAGGACCCATGGTTTTGTGGTTGATTCCACCTCAATAGTTTTTTTATTGGCTGTATAACAACAACTTGGTCCTCTGTTAAAGAAGGTCTAGTTGTTGGCCTGTCATTCTCTGGAGGGGGTCACACATCCTTGGCATTTCCAAGTAAAGCCTAGTGAGAGAAAACATTTTTTTTGTGTAAAGAAAAGGGCCTGTTCTCAGCAGAAAGGAAAAGGCACAAACCCTTCCCTTGCAAAGTCAAAAGGAGTTTTTCCTGTTTCATTCAGGCTGCAAATGACTGCAGGAGTTGCATTGTGGTAAATCCCCACTACCCTATGAAAAGTCATTAGCAAGTGGAGCCTGATCCTGCAGTGCTCAGTACCCAGAGACCTTTGGCACCTCTCAGGACCAGTCCCTTTGTACATGTATTGTAGAACATTGAGTTGTGCCAGGCTTGCTCGTTTCTGTTCCGTTCATAAGAGGCCATGTGAAAATTGTTTGTTGTTTGTAGTCACCTGAGCTCAAGGCCACTGACTGCCTGGTTTCAGCTGGAAGAAGCAAATGGGGTGGTGGTCAAAATGCTGGGCTCATTTCTGAATATTGTAGAATAATGCCCTAAACCAGTTACATGAACTTGCATGTTTTTTATTTTGAACACTGTATGTAACTTTTTTACTATGGAGAAAAATTACCTTAAAAGTTGTGAAGTATCTGGGTATTAGGAAATATTAGAAATAAGGTAGTGCAACTTTAAGTTCACATGTTTTATGATTAACTTTTGTTGAAGAGCTGCCTGATATTTTTTCAATTGATTTGCTTTGATCATGCTAGAGGAGGGATAAGGAGAAGTTACCTTGCAGTTATTCAATATATTGTAATTTTTCTGTTTATTAATTTTCTTATGCCTTATATTCCCATTATTATTAAGTTCCTGCTCTGCTGAAAAAGCTATTAATTTAGTCACAGCTTCCTAAGATGCTCGTGGTGTCAGTGGCTTGGCAATCATAGATATATTGATTATTTTCATGCTCATTTATCTTCACAGATAAGGTTAAATTATTCCCATATTTCAGAAGGGAAACCAAGTTACAGAGAGAGTAAAAGTGCTAAGTATTAGAGGCCCAAGATATTTGTTCATACTATTTATCATTAGAGTTGTGGAAATTGTGTTTCAACTAAGCTACAAGAAAACATACACAAGTCAGTTTTGTGCAAAGACTTAAAAAAGTTATTTGAAGAAACAGTAACATTTATTTGGAGCAAGTAATTGCTATTTTGTTCCAAACAAAACATTTAAGTTTGTGCACTTAAATGAAAACGTAGGGGAATTTTTGAAAACAAAAGAAAAAAACATAACTTTTTGCTGTCTTTGCTGTAGAAGACTTTCATTATTGTTAGAATTTTCCTCTTTCTGGAATGTGTTTTATATGGGGTGGGAATTTCACCATCTTCTCTCTAACTTCCCTCCTGCATATAAAAGTTAAATAATCATGGAGTATAGACTGGGATGCCAACATCTTGCTTCTCAAGTGGTTACCTTGGCCAGAGGTTTATGGGATCATTCTTCCACTGTCCTAGTACTTATTTATGTGGGTTAGATCAAAGAAGATATTTGAGGACCAGAAGGACTGAGGGCTACTATTCTGATAATTTATATGTTAATAGTTTGACTGCCCAGTTCCAGTCTTTATGCCAATAAATATTGTTCATACATTGGAGTAACAGCAGGAGAGAATGGAAGCTTTTTCTGAATCTGCTTACTGCAGAAGAACACACAGCTTGATAGCCTGGGAGTTCTCCTGGTACCAACTTAGAGTCTTTAGAGGGGAGCTATGAAATGGGTTTCCAGCGTGATGGGTGAGCTTTCTGACTGTTTGATCCCTCTGCTAGCCTTTTCTCTCTGTTCATGCAATCACCTGTCCATTTCCTGGGTTTCCAATCTTAGCTCTGTACACTTTGATAAGTCTGTTCAGAGGAATTTACATGCTTTGTATTGTAATTCATCCTAGTCTTGTTTCTTGGGCATTTCAAATTGTCCTCTGGCTTGTCACATACTGTACTGCTTCCTCCTTCAAGCCACATAGTCCCAGACACTTCATCCAGCCAGTTGTCCACTCACCAAACTTGCATCTAACCTCAGGATGGCTGCTCACCGCTCTCCAGTCTGAACTCCATAAACATTTTTCATCTGCTTCTGAAATTCATCGGCCAACTGATTGGACTGTTCTTCCTTCTGCTCATTGTTTGTCTTCCTCTTCCATGCCTATCTGCTAGCATGAGAAAGACTGGTCTCCTTGTGCAGGCTATCACAGATCAGTTTATCAAGTCTCCCTAACTCAATCCTGCAGGTGTTTTTTTCCTTACTGCTGTCGTGAAAGTTGTGTGAAGTTAGTAAGTATGCAGCAATGCAGCAATTTGAAGGAGGAATCTAGGAAGACATCTCGTATCACATGTTGTGGTTTTTTTTCAATGATAAGGTTGTCCAGTTAATGCAATAAGTATTTTTTCCCCTATTCCTGTGTTTTGGGTGCAGCCAAAAATTGCCAATAAAATTTTTTTGAAGCTAATTATTTTAAAAATCATCTTTTAGATGGTAGGAGTCTGAATAAATATATTTGCATCTGAAAATGGGATTTTATGATGGAAAGGTTTTAAATAATTAAAATGTTGTTAGAGCACATTGATCTTTTCTAAAAGCAAATATGAAATGTTACAATCCCCTCTTTAGTAGTTGTAGCTACTTAAGGTAATAGACTTTTCTTCATGAAGGTTCCATGAACAAATTTTGGAGTTTATTTTCCTAGTTATTTAGAATGATACTGTTATTTCAGATACACTTCATAAAACCCTTTTTTCGCTATCTACTACAGAGAATGTCTTTTGTGGATTTTTAGCATTTGGTTTCTATGGTTAAAAAATGGGAAAGTTTTAGCCCACAGTGTTTGCAAAAATAGAAATTACATCTTTGTATGAAAGATCATACATGAGATATTTAAAAATATCCCTTTATTTTACAATTGTAAAAATTTTAGCAATAGCATTATTAGTATCTACTAATAGACGGAAAACAGAGGGAGCAGTGTGACAGGCTTAAAAACCTGTGATATTTAGCAGCTGCTGACTCAAATAACCAGTTTTACTCAAGAATGCTAAACTTTTTCTGAAAAGAATCAGTAGCATTAAGGCCAGGAAATTGTATTTAAATGTATATCTATCTATACATACACTTCTATATGTTGTGGGGAAAGAAGTATTTCAGAGATGCCCAATTTTCTTGCAGGAAAATAAAATTTTTAAGAAGTGAAAGGTCTAAAGTACCAAAACCTTAGTTTATGGCATGACAAGTCTGGCTAAATCAGTCAGGGGAAGAACAGGCCGAATTAACTAAGTGTTTCTCCTGGCCTTGCTTGGTTTGTATTAGTTTCTTATAGATTTGTTTATTTGCTTGCTTATGTGAGAGAAAACCTCTACTGAAAGGCATCCTTTCAGTTTTGGCTGATTTTGTGCAAATACAGAAGTGAGCTCACCCCTTTAGCTAAGAGTTATGTATAGCCTCCTAGACTTGTATCTATGGAAACTTTAAAATCTTCTTAAGATATGGTTGGCAGCAGTTCCTTCCCAAAACCACTTAGCCCGCTCCTCTAATGCATGTTGCCAGGGTCAAGTTGAAAAGTTAGATTCATGTTTTAGGAGGTTGCACTTTCCAGTAAGTATTTTCTCCATCAGTTTACCATGGGAATTGGATTTGTAAGACTAGATGTGCAAATAAATAGCAGTTAACTCTTCTAAGACATATTTTTCAATACCTACAGAATCCTCCAAAAATGGATGTGACTTTTGAAAATTACAGTATTTACACTGTCTGGGAATGTGTCCATTGCTCACTCTCTTGATATTGGGAATCTTAAGGATTTTAGAGATGCTTATATAACTCTGAAAATGATGGTAATCAGCAGTCACATTCACCTACTTCTTGACTTTTTATTTTATTTTATCTAACTAGGAATCATACTGTAAGTTGCAAGTGTTACGGGAGAGGTATTTTCTGAAGACCCAGTAGCTGTAAGTGTAAACACTTGGTGAAATGGTAGGACCTCACAAAATAGCTCCATAGCACTGTGCATTTGCAGTTTTTCTTTTTCTGTTTTAACTTATGGGCTGTTCTTTACCACTTTTTGCCCCACAGAGCCAGTGAGTATGAGAAATATGTTGACAGAGTAATTATATTTTTTTTGCCAGTCAGGTAATGGTTTTATATTGGCCTGCTCTGTGTGGAAGAGATAAGAGCTTGCCATCACTTATTTGTTACATGAGTTTGCAGCCTCACTGTGAAGAACTATTTTACAAAATCATGCAACAGTTCCCTTTTTTGTTCTGTACTTCTCACTTTATGAACATATAATTGAGTAGACAACAGAATACAAGCCTACAGACTGCCTAAAATCCTCAGCACAAATTTTGAGAGCCACTTGCATTTCTTGTAGACGTTTTCAGTTCACAGCTGCTTCTGTGTAGTGAACTAATCAGTGTAACTCAGAAAGTGAATAAAAAAGATTTTTGTCATGGCATCACTTCAGAGAGGAGTAGGGAAAAACTGAAAAAGGCTGAAGGAGTCATTGGATATACTAAGAGAGTAACAAGAAACTATAGAGCAGAGGTGAGTGAACAGTACAAAAAAGGTTACTTGACAGGATTAAACTCTCAGACTCGGTAAGAGAAGTTGCCATGACTTCAGTGAAAGAGGTTGAAGGAAAATAGTTCAGGAGTGGCTGAAGTGGGAGTTCCGTGTTGATTCATCACTGTCTCTGTCTCTTACTATAGATATACAGAAAATACACACACCTATGCATACACAAATAAAACCAGTATATGTATATAAATAGTAGTTGCTAAGTAGTGTCACGTTAATTTCAGGAAACTTAAATAATGACTTTAGCGAGGCAGGAGTTGACATGAGAAATAACTTTCATTATTTGCAAGCAGTACTAGAAATTTTGGAGAAAAGCACTCCAAGGAGAGGATAATCGTAATACCTTTTTTTTTTTGTTAAGAAATGTAGATTTAGAGACTTTGTTCAACTTTATAGTTTTATCTACACTAGGTGAAGGTGTTTCAGTGATTGCCACTCTGCTGCACTGGAAAAAAAACCCGATGCAACCAAGTAATTTTAGGTTTCTAAATATTATAATCTAGAGGGAGGAAAGGTGGTCAGAAAAGAATCCCTTCTGTTCAAGGCATTTTTTTCCTCAAAGATATATGCCTACTATATTGTATTAACTTCATCAACATGTCATTCTCTTTGATGTCACCATCACATAACCAGAGCTCTGTAGGGTAGCAAGCCAATGGAGGGTTCATGCACTAGCCAGCCATGCAGTGCATCTTCTGATGCAGTCTCCTTCAGTCCTACTAAGGTTCAAGATTGTCTAATATGGATACAAGAAAGATCAGAACCAAGTTAACACACAGCCTGAGTCATGTGTTTCTCCGTTTTTACATTTGTTTAGACAATGCAATGTATATTATATGTAGCATAGGAGTAGTGTAATATATATTATACACCGGGACTTAGAATTTCAGGGTTATCTCTGCTAGAATATATCTTTCTTTACTCTAGAAGGGAGGTTTTCCATGCTTTTTTGTTAAAGTCCTGTTTCAGGTAGGTTCATGTCTAGCAAGGCTTTTTCCTCATTCTGTTGATTGTTGCTCACTCAGTGAAGCTCAGCAAGTCTCCTTTGCTTTATTTGGCAGCTATCTTTTAACATATAGCCCTGTAAAGTACAGAACAGAATGTTTAAGGTTGAAAACTGAAAAATGTTTTACAGCTTTGATGTTGCTAGTATATCACTGCTTCTATGTTTGCATATTATTAAAATAGGCATATTTTTCCCAAAAGCTTCTTCCTAAGCTGTTCATTTTCCACCTTGAGTTATGCAGTCTGGGTGTGTGGATCAGCCTCTCTTCCAAATTAGACAACAATTAGCACAGATTAGACAGCCACGGGGAAAACACAGTACAGGAAAGCTGATGTGCTGTTCAGCAGAGCTTAGTGTTTGACTAGAACGAGAGGAGCAATTTCAGCTCCATGAAAGCTGCTTGCAGTCATGAGAGTTGAGGAAGCACTGCCCTGAGCAGGAACTCACACACCGCTGCCCAGGAAGGGTGAGGGTCAGTGAGTCTCAGCATTTAATATTTAAGAATCTCTGTCAGGTAAGGGGAAATCTCCAGTGACTCAGATGAGAGACAAATAGTGCTCCTGGTGAAACCACTTGAAATAGCTGTTACTAAGTCATTCCTATAGTTGTATGGTTGGCCACACTCATCAATAAATAATGTATATCAAACACATTAGATAAGCAGCTGCCTCTGATCTCTGTGACAAAAATAATGTAACTTTGTGTCCCAGGCAAACATCTCAGCCTTCCAGTGTGTCTGGAAGTACTGCAAGCAATATGACCTTACAAAGGAGGTGATTTTATGACTGCTAACTAGTTGACTAAGTATCTGACAGAAAAACAATCCAGGTGTCTAGCAGAAGCTCAAATGCTGGTAGATCTCTGACTTAGCAGTTCAAACCTCTGCAGAGGATTTAGTACATGACCTCTGAATCCCATTTTCAGCTAATATCTGCTTGAGTATCTGTGTGTCAGAAACTCTCCACTTGCACATGATACTTGTGTATGAAGAATAATTAAGAAATAATAATTTTTCACAATAATTAAAAATATTACTTGCATAAAATGCAGTTAGAGTAAGATGAGCGCTTAGAAAGCATCTTTGGATAGACTCACTTTAACATAGGAATAGAGGATGTCTGAACTGGTGGGCAATCTGTGCAGAACTGGTACTCGAATATGTTATGCTTTCTGTTCAAGGAGCTCAGTAACAAGGTTGACAAGGTTGATGTGGACTGGGCCTGAAAAATCTGTGGGGATATAGGGAGCATAGCAAAGTATACAGTAAGAAAGGCTGCTGTACAGTAGCAGTACTGCTGCTTAGTAGCTTTGTTTTGTTTTCCTTTCATTCCCTGCAGAACGCTCTGAGGACAGAGCCTGGCCCAGAGTAGAAAGGAACGTTGCCACCTATGTTCCTGGCTTGTTCAAACAGATACAGATGGAGAAGTGACCTCAAGAGGCTGCTGCCTCTGTTTGTGTGGGTTTTGGTGGTGGTGTGTGTTTGTTTTTTAAAAAGAAAAAAGTCTTGGAAAGTGCTCCACATCGGAGAGGGGAATATGAAGGGAACTCCTCAAATAGATTGAATCTATTCTTCAGCTTTCCAAAACATGAAATAATGCAACGAGTATACCCCGGTACATTCCTTTCAACAATATGTTGGCAGTAGTTAATCCTCTTTCTGTTCAGGAGCCTGGTACTGCTCTGCACATTGGAACACTTTATTAAAGACGCTCTTTCCCAGGAAAATGCAGTGTTCTCCCAGCCAGTAACACAGTGGCATAAGCTGTCAGACTGTTAGCTTTCACATTTGGATGGAAAGGTTCCTTTTCAGATATGAATAGTCATCTCACAATAAGCTCTGTTACCGCAGTTCCAACAACAGTGGGGCCCATCTTCCTTTCAGACTAAATTGAAAGGTGCTGTAGTGCATTCTAAAATAAATTAAAAACATTTTCACTAAGTATATAATACTTTTTGAAGTATTTTGAATCCCTTTTCCTCAAGGGATTTTATCTTTTTTTATCTTTTATGAATTTTGCTAAGACATGTACTTGCAAAGATCAGAGAGAACTATTTGCTGCTGGAATGTAGGTAGCAAAAAGTTGTCATATACTCTCTGTTTTCTTGTTAAAAGCATTGTTTTATATATAAAGTGTGAGTCAGTGGTTCTATAGCTCTGTTATCTCTTCCCAAACCTGTCCATGTTTGTTTGTTTTTATCTGTGCTTGTATTTTGATTATAGCTAAACTAGAAGTGTGAAATAGGCTTGCAATATTTGGCACTATAAAGAATAACCTGAATAAATCAATACTGAGTAATAATGTTATAATTTTGTTCAGTCTAGTTGTAAATGTCATGACCAAACATCAATGTTTCTGACAGTTAATGGAAACATAAAGAATGCCATCCTTCAGCTACACATCCTTTTGTTACACTTAAATTTCTCTTTTATTCATCACTGTCTTGTAACTTCTATCACTTCTGTGTTATTTATAGGAAGAAAAGTAAGAATTTTTCTTCAGTAACATATGGTCAAGCTATATGTATGTGCAACTAGAAGCAGTCGTGGGTGTGAGACATGTTACAAATTCACTCTGGCTTAAATTCAGGTTTCTATTGACAAGTAAAATATCCTGTGTGGAATTAATAGTTTGCTACTACTGAATTAGAAATCTTACTCTGCTTTGAGTTAACCTTTGCATTCCAAATTATCTCTAATACCAGTGGAACTTATTTTTTTCAATATTCTGGTCAAGATGCGTGAATGCCACCAGTCCCCTGGCTTCTTTCCCAGGCTATTGGTCGGTTCAAGAAACTGAAGTGCTGTATATTTTTAAACAACAAAACACCACCCCCCCTTAACAACTACCACAACAAAAACCATCCATACTCAATACCTACGATAAATCCTTTCAAACCCTCATCAATCTCCATGTTCAGTGAGATTCAAAAATATTTAGTGATCTGTATCTTCAGGTCTCTGCAAAAACAAATCCCTTATTTTTATTTTTTTTTTAACAGTTTCACATGTTCTATGTTGTTGCCAGCAAACTCAATATTCTCAGAGTTACTCTGCTCAAAATGGCTTGTACTAACCAGTGATTTTACAGCCTGTAACAATTCAAAGGATTATCTACAGCTGCCTTTGATTTGTTGTGCTGGCAGCTACAGGGATCCCCTAGGTTCTTGAGCTTTTTTCTATCATAATTGTTGTTGATTTATTTCTTTAAATGTATGATGATTTATTGAAACTTCAATTTATTAAGAGAACATTGGATAACCTTCCTGAACCCAATATATTTTCTTCTGCAAGGTAGATGAGTTTGCAATATTTTTTGAACATAAGAACATTTAGGCCTTAGGTCAGTGACAGTAGTGAATTCTAAAGTTTCAAGACATCCCAATGAAATCTCTGTTAAGACATTTATTCCCCTTTAATTTGGGGGATTTTACTTAAAGATTCTCAGATTTAATAAATCTTAAATGATGTGAAAGGAAAAAGATTTTTTTTTTCTTTATGCAAGTATGAACGTAGGAGGTGATTGCTCAACATGTCTGCTTTTTTATAGTACTTCTGGCATGCAGTGGCACCTTGGCTAAGTCATGTGGTCACTGTCATTCTAATCCCTCTTGGGGTATTGATAATTGAAGAGTTTTATCACAAAGAAATGACTTGAACTCATCCCATAACCTAGGTTTCTGATTTTTCATAATTCAGTTATATAAATTTGTGTTATCAATTATCTCCAGTGGCTTCACTGTCAGGCTTATGTAGTTATCTAACTAGGGCACTTTGTGCTCTGATTTTTATTTTTTTTAAATAAAAACCTATTTTTAATTTTAATATCACCTGATATTTTGAATGCAGACCAAATATGAATTTGTGGTTTGTCTCAAAATTCCATTGTCTTATATATACATATTACTTATATGTAGTTTATAGCAGGACATGCTTAGGATGAGACCCTCTTTACAAGAATATAAGTCATTATATGTGACTTTACAAGTCACATATAATGACTGTGAGGCATTTGCTACCTCTTCCAACTGCAATCTGCATGAATTACGCAATGTGCATAAATTACTTCTTTCTGCTTTGCTTCAGTATGTGCAGTCACAAGTGCTGAAACATTGGTGCAAATAACCCTCACAGCTTTGTCTGCTGCTCAGGATCTTACTACAGAACTTCTTTTACCAATGCTTGTTATTTCAAAACAGAGATGATCACTTTCAGTACTGATTTTGCTGTTCTTACTCTTTCTTGGCCTTTCCCAACACTAAGAGGTGAGGACAGCAAAGTAGTATAGGGGACTTGCAGTGATAAGAGAAGAGGAAGGTAGGTATGCTATCTTTTTTTTTCCCCTCTCTTCTCTGTGGTGTTACCTGTGAAATTTATGCAAGGTCATGGCAGCTTCTAGATAGAAGCTGGACTGCTGAGGAGCAAGAAGCTGTGATCAGCTCCCCTCTTCTGACCTCTGAATACAGCAATCTTGATTCTTGGATGCAGGGGTAAATCATGTATTTTTAAAACGCTCCTCCTTTTGGTTTTATTGTTATATAAGTTGAATAATAAGAGTAAGAGTTGATATGAGGGTATCTACAGTCAGACTGAGTTGAGGCTTTGTGAGAATAGTTTCGTGTTCTGAATGCCACCTCCTTTCAAAACCTGCATCGTCTGCTGCTGTTTCAGGTGGCTTCAGCAGGGGCTCTGTCATTAGGGAGAGTATCACGTGTGCTGAGGAAATCACTACTTGCTTCCAAGCAAGACATTCTCTTCCTTGAATCTACTCTTTGCATACACTGTATGTTATAGCTTAATTATATGTTCTGGACTTGTTGCTGCTTGCTTTTTAAGGGAAACAGTAAACCTTTGCTCTGCTTGAACAAAGAAAATACAATTTATCGCACTTCACTGTATTTAAATGCTCATTATGGTACTAACAGTTCAAGTTGATTGGCACCATGTGTCTTTTTTTTAAATGATCAGCAGGGACAATTGTGTTGAGGCCATTAAGTTGCTATTTACTTTCTAGGACACCATTCCCAAAAGAATCTTACCGAGATTTTGGATGGGTAAGGCAGGTGTCTCTGCTATTTGAGACCTCTCACAGAGCATTCAGAAAAGACTGAGTCTTAACGTTCTGCAGGTGGCTTCCAGAAACCGGCTGCCTTTAGAAATCCTCATCTTGAATCTTTACTGAGAACAGCTGACAGAGTAATAACGTTTGTTTATTAAGAAATTATGCAGAATTGGGAAAGAACAATGGAGCAATTCAAGGGACTGGCTGCTGAAATGTGTTGCTTGGACAGCTGGACATGGATTGGATGGAGTGGGTCTAAAGTAATTCTGCAAGCTCTATTTGAACTCCAAGTACACTACGGTATCAGTCGTACTTTAATCATGCTCAGTATTCTGCAACGTGGCAGCAGCACTGTGGAATTATTATTGAAAGCTTTCCATGTCTTTCTCTCCCAGCACACAGTTCTGCAACCACACAAGACAGCTGAATAAAAATTGATATTTTGCTTGACAGCTGAGGAGTGATTGTAGCTGTCATGGTTATGACACAATTTGTGTGTACAAATTTCTTCATAGCATTGATTCGAATTACTTAGTCATCTTATGTGTGCATGCACCTCTCTGTTTTGGAAAAGAAGTGCTACTTATGATTAAGTGTGTATGTCTGTAAATATCATCCAAATAGCAAGAAAAAAAATTGGTGTGAAACATAAGGAAATTTGTTTGTTATTGTTTTACAGTGAAAATAAAACTAATGTTTAGTCACAAATGTTTTTATTTAGTTTTTTTTTTAATTGTATACTCTACTGAATTCAGTTTCTTTAAAATTCCTGTTAATTACAAAATGTAGTACACAGCTTAAAAATAAACATTAGAACCTTTGTAAAGAAAACAATATTTAAAATTATTTAATTTCAAGTGTTTTTCTCAGACCTTCTGCATGGTTCTAGCTCAGTGATGTTATTTTCAGTTCTAGACTAGATATAAAATATGTACTCCCCTTCTTAAAATATATCTTTCATTTAAATGTATCTCTTTTTAATTAACTTTTATGACATTCATAAGGGTCTTCACAGTTCTTGGCTAGCAGATTGTTCCACATTAGATCTCTTCCTAACAAGAAGATGGCAGAAGCTTTGCAGAATAAAGCTAGTTACTGGGTGAGGGGGAAATGTGGGTGAGGTGATAGTAACTTTACATTTAAGCATGTAACATTTTCTATTGTGAAAGTTTGTCATCTCCCCCCCTGCTTATTTTATTCTTTTTTTTTGCGTGGAATGATCTATGTTTATATTCATTGGAAAATAAGAAGATAAAGTAAAAAATAGGAAGAAAGTAAAATCAGGCTTTTGAGTATGGAAGGTGGTTTTGTGGGGTGTTTTTGTTGGGTTTAGTTTTTTTTTTTGTAGTTTCAGTTACAAAAGGAAATACATGAAAGTTACTGCTACGAGGTAAAAATAAATGTCTTCTTTTTTTCCATCTGAAAAAAATAGCAAATTTTTAAAACTTTACTAGTCAAGTTTTTNAATAAAAATTGATATTTTGCTTGACAGCTGAGGAGTGATTGTAGCTGTCATGGTTATGACACAATTTGTGTGTACAAATTTCTTCATAGCATTGATTCAAATTACTTAGTCATCTTATGTGTGCATGCACCTCTCTGTTTTGGAAAAGAAGTGCTACTTATGATTAAGTGTGTATGTCTGTAAATATCATCCAAATAGCAAGAAAAAAAATTGGTGTGAAACACCAAGGAAATTTGTTTGTTATTGTTGTTATTGATCTAGAGATTTTTTAGTGGTTTTCTTTCGCTTTATACAAAAACTATTTTAAAACACTTTTTACTTTTGTCACTGACCTAGAGAAGTTAAACATTTATTCACTTCTAACCAGATTTAAAATCCACTGAGAATATCCTATTTTGTCCTTCTGTATCCTCTCAGTTTGGTGAGCATGGTGTGTTGTCATTAGTCAGTAGGAGTCTCCTTGGTTGAAGTTGATTTGGTTTTTGNAAGAAAAAAAATTGGTGTGAAACATAAGGAAATTTGTTTGTTATTGTTTTACAGTGAAAATAAAACTAATGTTTAGTCACAANTCCAATGTTTTATTCTTTGCTTCAATTTGTTTTCATTTTTTTCTTACTCTGAAGACGAAGGGTGCTAGCTATATCTGGTGGGATTGAGCACATCGGGAACCTTCGCTGGGAACTTGCACTGTGCCTCCTCGCTGCTTGGACTATCTGCTACTTTTGTGTTTGGAAAGGAACAAAGTCTACAGGAAAGGTGAGGTTCAAATTCTGTACATCTGCTGTGGTCTGACACTCTCGTGCTCCAAACCAATGTCATAATTTCTATTTATTTAAATTGGAATGGCAGAATTTCACATCACTGTAAACAACTATGTTATAAGTAGTGATACGAGGCAATTAGGAATCTATCACGTTTAACTGTTGGGTTTTTTCTCTAATTCCATCAGATAAGGCTGTTTGGTTTTGTTTTGATTTGAGCTTGTTAATTTAGGAGACTACACTACTGGCCACTCCTCAAACCCTGAAATCACTGTTGAATTGTGTTGCTTTCTGTGCATGAAGTATCCAAAACTCAAGTTTTGTCCCAAACTGACAGGAGTTGAAACTCTTAGTGACACGAGTAAATTATACACATAATTATATTTAGAAATACAAGCAGCCTACAAAAACTTCTAATAGAACAACTAAAGAAAAAGTAGTGCAAAAACTCAGGGAGGTAAAGATGGACACGTGAGGGGGAAAAGAAGAAAAAAATCTTGTAGCTTTTTACATTAACACAATTCCATAGCGGACACGCAGCAGAAAGACACTACTTCACAGTCTGCAACATGGAATGATGGAGAGGTAGCATCTGGAGAATTTGCAGATGTAGGTCTGAGTAGAATATATGGTTAATCAACTAAACAGAGAGGAAAAGAGCCATAGTTCTGGGGGAGGGGTGTGGACTGTGTGTGTGTCTAAACCACCACTTTGTTTTCACATTTTGGAACTAAAGAATGCAAGGAAAAAAAAATTGGTTGACTGAAATTGTGTATATAACTTTCAATTGTTTATTACTTCGTTTGGAAGTGTGGTTGGATTTTTTGTCTGATTCTCTTTTAGTAGTCTACACTTAAAAATGAAATGTTTGAAATACAGAGTGAGGCTTTTTATTTTTAAAATGTCAAAGCAAAATTTTTCATCTTTCTCAACCTTGCTGATCCTTCTTCCTAGCAAACTTTTGGCTGAAGCTGTTAGCTGAGTTCTGCCTGTGTATGCCAACTGTGTCAGTCAATCTGGTACTGCATTTTTCATCTAAGTGTTTGCACACACAGATTTATGCAGCCCTACTTTTATCAAGTCACTGCAGGGAAAAATGCTGAGAAAGACTGTCTAGGGATACATATAAGCATGAATAGTTTAGAGGAAAGGGAAGGAGAAAAAAACTCTGAAGAGCAAAATATAGAGAAGCAAAGGTGGTATAAGGGAATGACAAGATAAATGTCCATATGTCTTTGAAGCATGCACTCCAGGGAGATACAAAAGTGGTTTAGAGCTGCTGAGGAGCTACAACTGGCAGTGAAGAAGTGAAACTGAGCAAAACTAATCTTCTTTTTTTCCATCAGAAAGAATATATCAAGATGGAGATCTATTCTACCATAGTATAATTGACCCAAGGGTGGGGGAGAAAACACGTACTACCATTGCACATGCATGCATGCATGCAAGGTTGTGCAAAGCTGCACTGTACTTAAGAAAAATGGCTTTAGCAGAAATCGTTTGCTGGTAGGGAGAGGCTGTCGTGATTTTGGAATTAATGTCTTTTACATTTCTACATTCCTGAGGTTCACATTCAGATTTTTATTGTTCTTCATATACTCATCACATGATATTCCTTAATCTTCCACTGTTTCCCAGAATGTTTCTTGCATTTTGGAAGTGATTATAGTGAAACCAATCTGTTTGAACTTTTGTTTGTGGATTTTTTTTAGGGTTTTTTTTTTTCCCTGATAGTTTAACTAAAACCACAATTTACTGGTAGCTGGAATAAATTTCCCTCAGCTTTATGTCATTATGATTTTGATAATTATATTTCTGATGACTGGTGAGACTGCCTGAGAAAGAAACACATCTTGCCCACTTGAAATTGTATGATAAGCTTTTCAACCAAGCAAAAATAAATAGCAGTCTTGCAATAGAAGTGCAGAGAGAATTTAATTAATACCAAAGATTCAGTTTTCTAGTTCTCAAGCTTAAAAAATTTAGATCAAGGTCCTGTAAGTAGTCATAATACACATAAACTGTTTAGATTGGTTTGCCACAAACAGTAGTTCTGTTTCCAGAATCATGAGGAAGCAGACTCATGGATTCCTGTGTTCTTCGGAAGACACTGTGGTATTCAGCAGTCTGCCTGAGTGGAGGATCCATTGCTTCTCAGGAAAATGCAGTAAGGGTCTTTCATAGCCAATAATGATAATCTCTTTTCCCAGTTCTGTTCCTGATATTAGTAAGAAAGGCTTTTTACTAGATGAGTGTATGATATTGTATTTCATTTCCTATGATGTTTTGTTTGTTGTTTTTTTTCCTGAACATAAGTTCACGTTTTAGATGTATTTAAGAATTTTAATGTTCTTACATTTGCCACTCATTACAGCCAAAATCAATGGAAGTCAGGTAGTGGGAGTACTGTAAAGGAATTAAATGTTCTGAAATTTAAGTGACAGAGCTGTCTTATGGACTAAAGTTTCCATTTCTAACCTATTGGCATTTCAAAATTTCATATTAGAGCTCATACAATCACAGGCCTTCACACTATATTGTATTTATTATATGTTCATTTCCAGTAAACATTTAAAATTGACCTCTAGATTTTTATTGTAATATTAGAAGTGCCTCTTTTAGGCTAGCCTGTTAAATTTGTTACATAGTTTAATTGGATTGAATAATTTTAGTGAAATAACACATTTGAAGCAGAAGATGTCATTATATTTTAATCACCTTTGGAAACATTTTCAAAGGAAAATGTCTGTTAGAGTAGCTAGAGAGAAAGAGGACAGGAGAAATAGACAAGATGGAGAAGAGGAGAGAGAGACTTACAGTCTTCATACAGCTGTGCTCTGAAATATTCAGGAGGTTAGTTTCCTCTTTTCCTCTTTTTTACTCAGCATCCTAATGTGTGATGGGAAAAAAACCCAAGCCTTAAAACCTGACATGACATAAACCCATCATTCTTCAGCTAGCACCACCACAGAACTCATTGCTCAGATTATGAATATTTTAATTTATCAGATATATTAAATCTAGAGGTGGCTCTAGTGACCTTCAAGAGAAACCACCTTTGTGCCTTTACTGAGTTTCTTGCTGTTAATTATTGAATCTTCAATCTGGTTATTTGTATACTAGCTTTTTAAATGTTGTTTATATACTAAATGCAGGGTCTTAGTATAAGAAACTCAGTCTGAAATGGAGAAAAATACAACAGTATTATTTTAGCGTAATTCTATGTATATATTGCAACTTGCTGAGCTTGTTAATACATATTTGTCTTATGCAGAAGTATTTTTAGTAGCTAATATCAAATGAATCCAAAGATGATGTAAGAACTATGTAGGAGTTTGAAGAAAGTTTCTAAACATTTTAGGTATTATTCTAGACTCTGGTCTGATTAGTTTGATTAGTATCTTTTTTTTTCCAAAATTATTTTGATTGCTAATTAAGAAAATTCTGAGTAAATTTATAATGTATATTCCTGCATAATTTCATTATCTTGCTAATTTATGATCTTTATGCAACATTAATTAAATCTTTGGTTACCAGGGAACCAGTTATTTTTTGTTCTGGACTATCCATTAGTGTGACTGCATGTACATGTGCTTTACAATTCAAGAAAAGGATGCTGAAACTTCCTGATCTGCTTTTCCCTAATTGGCTTGCTGAAGGAAGTTATCCCAATGTTTTCCATTTTCTTTTTCTTTTTTTTTTTTGTTTATTCACTTTTAAATGAGAGTAAGAGAGTATTATCAGATAGTGATTGCTCCTCTGAGCTCATAGTGACTCCTCACTTTTAGCAACTTCTGCACAACTCTGCTTTTGGATTGGGAGGCTGGTAGACTTAGAGTTCTATAAAGCATTATGTTAGTCTCTGTCATATTACACCGTTCCTTTTCTGTTGAAGCACCTTGCTTTTTGAATGCAACAACACATCCCTGCATGGTGTGGATATTGTGAATTTGGAACCCTAAAAGATTTTATATGGATTTATAGAATCACAAAATTGTGCAGGTTGGCATCTTGGAAAGACTCTTGTCCAGCCTTCTGGTCAAAAAAATTACCAGCACCGAACTCACAAGACTGAATCTTAAAAACCTCCAAGGACATAGATTTTACATGTTTTGGGGCAACCTATTTCAACATTTAGTTGTCCTAATGACATAAGTAAATTATTAATTTTTTTTCACACATGTAAGTTTATTTCAGTATTTAGTTTTGTTACTGCATCTTTTTTTTTTTTTTTTTTTTTTTTTGCTTAGTTTGTGTCTCTATCAGCCACTCTTGATTCAAACACTTTTTTGTATAATCTGTGTTACTATTTAGCATGGGGTTGAGTGCCTGCAATTATTCATGCACACAAAGTGACTTAAATCTACTTCTATACTAAACACTAGTAGCTGGATTTTTCTTTTTGTGAGCCTACTTTCGTAGTCAGCATCACTGGCATATCAATGAACAGGAGTCAGCATATGGTATGTCACACAGCCATGGAACAACTGATCAAACTTACTGTTGTCTTTGTCATTTCATGATGAGCTTCTGCTGTCTGCTCTGTATGAAGGAGCATTACTTCAGCCCACTCTGTAGACGAGGAAGGGTTGAATCAGGTGTTGTAAAGCCACATGCAATCTTGCTGTGATCGTCAAGTGTGGATATTAGAACGGTTTACCACACCCATAACTTTGCATTAAGTCTTAGTTTAAAAGCAGGCTACAAAGGGAAAAGCAAAACTCCTTGTAAAAGTGAAACCAATGTAAGAATGAGTAACAGATTTGAATCCAAAGGGTGGTTTAGGCATTGGGGATCTGATGTCTAATAAATACCATAAACTGTCCTTGTCCATATGAAACATCTGTTACATTTCTCAGAAAATCAAGGTAAGACCCTTTCACTCTTGTTGCAAAGGGTTGGACCTAATGAACAAAGAATGCAATTTCTGCCAGATTTCAACAGGTCTGCCAAAAAAATAATGTTGCCAAAAAGAATATTCCTAACATATAATATTACCATATGAATTTGTACTTCAAACCATTTTATTTGCTTTGCCATGTATTCTATGGCAATATAATAAATTATTAAATAATTGTTTGGCTACAAAAATCAGACTACAGCAAAAACTTGTTCTGTATAAAATAGTATATAGGTATACATATTTGTTCCTCTGAAAACTTTTGTAGGTGTGTAATTACTTCTGATATAACTTGTCAGGGTAACACTAATTTGAAAAAAATCTAGAGAGATGGAGGTAAAAAATATATTTTTGTGTATCTTTAAGATTTGTATGTTGTTCACTATTAGAATATCACACTGCTTGTAAGACCATAGAGACTGACTCCTATGTTCTGTGTTGTTTTGGATGAGTTTTCATTAGTATCATACAGACTATACTACTTTTTCCAGAGCCGAACACAAATAGTTCTTCCATTTTATTTTGCACTTCTCCATTGGCCACTGGACAGAATATGATGAGAAATCATTCTCATGTTGTTTCAGGACCATCTGAAAGAGGGAAAAGTCTCAAGAGTCTGTTCTTCAAATTTTCTTGGAACTAATTTATGTGTCAGAGACACGGGCTTCAGTAGTTGCTGAAATTTATTCTATTTGATTCTGAATCTTTTGATCCTTTCCTACTTTTATGTTGAATTCCCTGAAGTTTATCCTGATCTTAACAGTGTGTTAACTTGTTGATGTTTCTCCACTTGGAGAGGCTAGTGTAAGTAGAGGGCAGTGTTGAGAAGTAAGGTCAGGAGTGTTGTCCTGACTTGACACAAGAACATGCAGAAAGCATCAATGNNNAACCGCCCCCCCCCCCCCCCCCCCCGTAAATAGCTGTGGATAGACTGAGATGTTCTAAAATAAATTTCAAATACCCACTTTTAAAATGTCTTGCACCTTGTATAATCAAGCTTTGACTTGAAAACATGCTAGAAAGAGTTAATCTGTTTCTGCTTGACACCTGCTACCCACTTTTTACTTTATAGGTACTCTGAACCATAGCACAGAAAGCACTGCTGAAAGGTACTGCTGTGCTAGTTTCTGTTCAAATGCTACATAACAAGATACACTACCCTCCCTGCATAAACCTGAGTTGTCTAAGATGCTTGATGAAATAGTCCTGCAAGTCAAAAGCTAAAATATTAGATTAGTGATTGCACAATACCACCTCATGCAACATTTATGTTGTTTCTCTTCATTTGTCATTGGATGGTCTCATATTATCCATTGTGTCTCTAAAAAGGATACTGTTTGGTTAAGAAAATAATTTGCAGTTCATCATTATAAACATTTAGAAATGACCTTGCAAGCTTTCTTAGTGATGTAGTTATGTGTAAATGGGTAAATGAGTCACTCTGATTTTTCTATTTATCACTTGCATTATTCAGTCAAACCTTTCAGTTTCTACTGTGACATTAATGGAAAAGTTATAAACACCTTAGCAAAGCAGAGAACATCCTTTTCTTTAAGGGCTAGAAGTGGTGTTTTACCCAGCACAAGTAAGCAGGCTTCTGGGTTCAGTGTGTGTTTAAATGATGGCAAAGTTTGGTATTTTATTTTTATACTGACTTTTTTTCTTTCCTTCATATGTGCATAGTCTCTTGACCTGTAGTGCTCTTCATCCTCTTCTGCATCATGGTTCCAGTGGGACCCTTTCTTATTATAAATGTTACCTTTGGCAACCTCCATATGGACTCATGGATTTTTCCTGATTTGAATGTTTTATTTAAGCTTTACATCTAAAACTTGGACAAGTGTCTTTTAAAAGCTGCTAAGTGTATTTTATAGCTGTGATCAATGTGATGGTCTTAAGCTAATCATTGTGAAGTTCAACTTGTGACTGTATGGCTGTTGTCCTTCCTGATGCTACACTGTCATGAATTACCTAATTAGTTACACTGATCAGCTTAATTTGCTTTGCTGAATGAAATTAAGGGCTATTTAAGTGCAAGTTGTCAACAAATTTTAAAGAACTCAATATTAATTCTGTGTGTTAAAAGACCAGAGATCAAACAGTGAGGTGCAGCCTGTCGTGCTTGGGCAGCTTGACATAAACCTGTTGACACTAGTAGGGAAGTGGCTTGGTAGGTAGTTTTGACACTATTGTTAATCTGTGAAGGTGATGGCCAGGGAACAATCACTGAAAACTGTAAGACTGTTTTTGATGAATAAATAAGATGCCAAGTTAAATATACTAAAATGTACCTAATTAGCATCTAAATTTTAGCAAGGTTTCACTAAAGGAGTAGATCCCTGTTTTTTTACCACTCTGTAGTGCTTCTTAAGACAACTCTCTTGGGTTACAGTTCTGGACCTGAATGGTTTAATATCAAATAGGTGTCTGAGCTGCTGAGAGTTTATTCCAACAAACCAAACACCCATTTGTGCATTACAAGGAAGAAAGGAAAAAAAGGAAAAAAAAAAAAAGAGAAAAAGCAACTATTGCTTACATCTTATTTTTCATCTTCCTATTGAGGAAAACATCTTAATTGGTGTAAACAGTTTAAAATTCTAAATGCAAGCTGTCAGGATCTGGCTGGCTGAGTGTAGTGTCATCTTTCGCTATTCGCCCCTTACCTTTCTTTTTATAGTCATGATCCTTCACCTGCATGTGCAGTGCTGGTGAGTGCAGGGTGATTTATGGGTGTTTCACTGTTCTATTCCACAGATAATTCCACACCCTCACACCCCACCCCTCCACTCCCACCCCCTCAG
>VXBZ01009988.1:48992-77866 GCA_013399135.1 Heliornis fulica | reverse complement strand
CCCCAGGTCTTACTTCTCTATATTTTGTGAATAATACCTGTGGTTCTCTAATAATTGAGATGTTTTTGATTTTTATGTAGCAGCTACTCAGAACTTCAAGACTTGAAGGCTTTTTCCCTCATTACAACCCTTAGATTTTGCAAATAATCTCCAAGGCTGTCACTGTTAAAGTGTATCCCCATGGCAAAGGACTGACCCCACAGAACTTCCCGCCTCAAGAAAGGGAGGCAGAGTGAGCAGCTTCTGTGCCAGCCTGTGCACACCTGAAAGCTGGCCTGCAGACCTCTGTCTTATGCTAGATAGGGCCACAGGATCATTTTCTCCCAGTACTCTCGGACAGGTCTCTGCTTGGCCCCTCTAGTTTATATCTAGCTTTAGTTTTAGTTCATCACACTATTGGCAGACCTGAATAGTGCTTATATTTCTGACACTGCATAACTTTGTACTCATTGAGAGAGGACCCAATTCTACACATCTTTCATAGAAGTGCATCTCTGTTGATGTTAGAGTGCCTTCTAATTTACAATTGTGCAGACTACTCAAGGTGATCCTGCTTTGGCAGGGGGGTTTGACTAGATGATCTCTAGAGGGCCCTTCCATCCCTGCTGTTCTGGGACTCTGATTCTGTAAAAGGAAGCAGCGTATGGACCTAAACTCAGGAAAATAATTGGGGAGTAAATTGATTTAGTTGAAAATACGAGTGGAAAGATAAGTTGGTCTATCAAGGCTTAAGGCATGAAAAGAGGTGAAATAAATTCTAGGATTAGGATGTTTTTCTGTGAGCTGAATACAAGCGGTACACTGCAAGGTATTGGTGTGCTCAAAGACCTCAAATTCAGAGATGGACTTTTCAAACCTCGTACCCATTGTCTTCTCTGCCCTCCCATCAGGAGTTAAGCCTTGCTTGCCAGCAGCTAAGACTCAGTCACTAGATCCAAAGAAAATTTATTTCTCAATAGCAGGATATATAAAGGCCTTAATGGATTCAATGAGGCAGAAGGAAAGAGTAGAAGTACAGAAGAAAAAAGAAAATAAGAGAAAGATGTGTGGAAGAAAAAAAAAAAAGAACTGGGGCCCATTGTGGGAGCCCAGGAAAAGGAACTAGGCAGCAATGATTGTATCTCCTGAAGTGTCTTTTGTTTTAGTCTCAAGTAATAGCAAAGAATAGCCCTTCATGGTGAGGCTTTAACACTCTGTCCAAGATTGATCTCCGTATTCAAAAGGGGAAAGTAGAACATTCATGAGATGCATGCAGAGTTCCTGCTATCCGCCTCCTCTGTGTGAGGTTTTAAACCAGCTACTGCAATTTGATTTTTTTTTTTCTTCATTCTCCTGTGTACTAGGCATTTAAGGACACCTCAGATTTGTTTGAGAAGTAGATTATGTGCCTCTCAGTTATCTTCCCAAAATTCTGTTAGGCAGCTGCGGGAAGTATCAAACATTAAACTTAAATCAGAATTGTATCTTCATGATTTCAACTTACCAGCAGAGATCCATTTTTATATGAATGCTTACTTAGGCTGGATTTAAGCCCTGGTCCACTGCCCAAGCAAGTTAGAAGTGTGTTTCAGTGCACTGAAAGGCAGCTCAGGGCACCTGCAGATATGAGAGCAGAGAGATACCTGATCTGTCAACCTAATGCATGAAAAGGAGGCGAGGGAGGGCAGACTGGAAGGCCAGCTGTGGTATTTGCTGGAAAATTAAAAGTGAAGCCAAAAGACAGATTAGCATTGTGCCACCTCTGTAGGAGAAATGCTGAAACAATGCAGAGTGGTCCAAGGGACCATTAGTTCTGGTCCAAAATGGTCTTCTATTCAGTCATAGGAGAAATGCATTGAATGGCTAAAGGTAATGTATACAGGTTTATTTTTTTCCATTGAGGTTACCAGGCACTTTTAGTTCATTATCAATAATAAATATCTTAACCCAATTAAAAAGGACTTTAGAAATAGAATAGTTTCAGTCATTTCTTCCTATATGAGCACTTAATTTCTCCTTTCACAGAACCCTCCCTTCCTTACCAATCGTGTTTCTCTTACCCACCAATAAATAAAATCAGTGAACAATGCCATACAAAACAACATCAAACAGAGGCCAAACACATGTTCTACTTACTGTGATCACTGACTGTTTGATGTGTGTGCCAGGACTAAAACATTCTTCCTCCAGGTGCATGACCCACTGTTTGAATCTGTGATCTATAACTATTGAGGCTTTTTGAAGCTACATTTTAAAAAAGTTTGTGTGATTGCCTGTGTCCTAATCTCTTTGTGGGTGTACAGAAATTGCTACAGATATTGTTCTTGCTGGGCCTTGGTTTAAGTATTTGGGATGTTACTTGCAATATTACCTTTTTTCACCAAGAGCATACACACAGTATCTCCTTGGTCACTCTAATACAGGAACATGAGAATTGGTATCCATTTATGCCAACTGTTAGTGCTGCTTCAGTGTTATACTTCTTCAGCTGAAGTAGAGTAGCTGCCTATTCTTGAATTCTTACACCTATTATTACACAGGTAGCTTGTCCTCAGTTTGTGCTAACCAAGACTGTCTCTTTCTTCACAACTTATAAAGCAGTTTATAGGTGTCCATCCCCATGTCACTTTAGGTAAAGGTCCATATTGTACCAAATTCCTTCCAAAGGTCCTTCCAAAGGTCCATATTGTACCAAAATCTGAAGACACTGCCCTCCAACAGGAAGGCAGTGTCTTCAGATTTTGTAGTCAGCATAGGCCAGAGTTTTGTCTTTATCTACAAAGTGAAGATGACTTTGTAGTAGCAGCTTTGTTGACAAGTCTGTTCTTGTGAGATGTACAAACTTTAATTCTGTATACCATCCCAGTGTCGACTAACACCAGTTATATCCAAACTCAGTCTATAGAAGGGTGAAGCTTAATGGAATAAATGGCTCCATAAGCAACAAAGGCAGCTTCAGGCAGCTACTGGTGCTATGTTGGTAAGTAAAACATATCCTTGAGAAGTGAGTTGGCTGCTCTACCCCTACTATTCACTTGTACTGCTGGGCAGTTGAAAAAATTGTGTGGCTAAAAAAGAAAATAGGTCAAAACATCCTGTATAAGCTTGAAGGTGTCATATGTAGAAAGTGTAATGCACTGCTGTAACAGTCTGGCACAAAGATTTAACTGTTAATAAAATCTTCTTTGGGTTATTTCCTAAGGCTATTGCTCATTGTTCATTGCTGAGATAACTAACGGTAGTTGAGGCCACTAAGTATTTTTGTGGTTTAGTTTGTATGTCACTTATTCCTGGAGTGCTTTACTGAGGTTGGAATCTCAGTGTACTGAGTCCTGGAGGAACACAGTGAGATGCCTCTACTCCCCAAAGAGCTTGCCTTTACATCTACATGACAGACACTCTGAGATCTCTGTTGAAATGAAGGGATGGAGAGGAAAGAGATCAAAGATCTTTGCTTAAGATCGAAAAATAAATCTGTGGCAGCACCATACTGTGAAGTCACACTCTCTTCCAGCCCTATGTCTTTATTCTGCTATTCCTCTCATTTTTCTTATGCATCACGTCACCTTCTCAGATTTCAACTTGGCTGAAAGCCACAATTAAATTGCAGCACACTGACAGATGAGTGTCCTACAAGTCAGCCTTGGAGTCATTCAGAGGCTGGATTTAGAGGCTGTTTAGTTAGGAAGTTACAGAGCAATGACCTTTTCAGTAAAATGAAGATGTGACTCACTGCATTGTCATAGATGTAGTAGCCATAGGAAAATGGAAATGTGTAAAATTAGGGTCTGGATGATATTCATACTTGTTAGTTTAGGTACTAAGGCTATTAATTACATTTTTAATAATTATTTGATAGACAAGCAATAGTGCAGTTGCTTTATGAGAAGTACATGTCTCAAATGTCACCATGGTGATAAGGGCCTATATTTGTCAGTGGATGATAAAATTTGTCTTTCATTGTGTGGTTAGACAAACACACACCTTTTCCAATAGTAGACAATAAGCTTTTTATTATCCTATAAACATCCTGAACTTCCCAGTACATTCACAGAATGGTTTCCGAGGGGACCTTTAAAGGTCATCTAGTCCAATACACAGAACAATTCAATGATTACAAAAAATATCTAAAGGAAAAGGTATGAGTGTGTTAGAGATGTCTTTTTTTGCCTGCTTGTTTACAGAATATTCTTTCCCCCCTCTCCCCATCATTTCCTGCACAGATTAAGTAATGCCATAGTACTCTCAGAAAACTGCAGAATTGACTGATAAGTCTTTCAGCTTGAGTGCTTGGAAGTTTGATAGGATACATACCAAAAAGGGGCTCAGGCATGACTGGTTTTGGTGCAGTGTTCTAGGGGACATTACTAATTCCTGCTGTATTGATGTTCCATGGGTTTAGTATTTGCAGTTATTTAAAATAGCTAATGTGGACACACATTTATTTGATGACTTCTCATATGCTGGCTACAGTGCCTGAGTCTCTTAACCTCCTTCCCAGTTATACCTTGACTGCTATATTCATGGTTGCCAACTGGCATCTTTAACCTTTGTAGCTGCCTGAAGAAGGAGGAGCTCTAGCTAGGAAACTGCCCCTCCAAATCCTTCTGATAGATAGCATTGTATCCAGCTGCATGCACTTGTCTCTTCTGCCTTGGTGCTGGTGTGCTTTGGGGAGTGTGTGTGTGAGTGTTGGGTTTTTCTGATTTTTTTTTTTTTTTTTTTTAAGACAAGTGAGGAGGAAAATCAAGCAAGACAAGCAAGCAAAAAAGGTGGAGATGATAGGAAATGTTCTGGTAAAGCTCTGTTTTGCTGGAAAATGTCAATGCACTAAAACTTGCCATTCTTCAGAGCAGCTAGTCATTACATGAGGAAAATACTCATTTGGAAAATGCAGCTTCATGTTTTCCAGCAAGCAGTCAGAGAGCAAACAAACCTGTACTGTTCTCTGGATTAGAGGAGTGAGTTGGACAAATTTTTTTTTAGTTTATTCCAGTGCAGATTTAAGATATTACAAATTTTTGTGTGACAGGAAAATCATCTCTTGACCTGTTCTGACCCTTGCATCTTTATCTGCATTACTAGTTAAACGTTTTTAGCATATCACAGAACATACTGACTGGTGCCTTCAGTGAGAGCTTGAAGTCATGGGTAGACCAGCTCAGATATCTAATTCATCCAGCACAGAAATCCAGTTCATCTAGCACTTTACCAGTTCTCCATTTCTGCCCATATAATCTCAGTAACAAAACTGGGAAATTCACATGCTTGAATTTTCACTCCTGTAAATTATTTTAATAGAAATGAGATTTTCCTATATTGGGGATAGTCATCCCATATTAAATGTTTTTTTTAAACAAAATTCAGATTTCTGTGGTTATATGTAACTGATATCAGCATATGGAATGTTGTGTATAAAGGCAAACTAGATGGCAATCAGAAGTCAGAAAATCCTTGAAGGTTCTGAAAAGGAACAGCTTTGATTTATAAAAGCTTGAACTTTTTAAAGACCTTTTCAAAATGGAAAAAAAAAACCCCACAACTCTAAACTCAACTCTCAGTTGATTAATTAGCCCTAATTTATATTAAAATTCTTCCTGATTGAGTTTTAAAGTTGACTTTTACTTGATTAAAGAGCAGTCTTTGATTTTGAGATATTTGTGGCTCTGCAAATTCTCTGCTTGATAGGAGCTCTGCATAAACACTTTCGCTTGCAATAACGAGCTTAGCCAAGCTCCTCAGGTTTGCTTTCTCCCAGTCAGTTGTCCTGTCCCTGCCTACCACCACAGGGCAGGACTTCTTTGTGCACTTGAATGTTGACCAGTACAATTAAACTTACTCTTTTAGGTATTCATAGTTACAGAATATCATAATTTCCTTTGCCATTCTAGTTTGAGGCAGACCTATTTACGGAGGAGGTAAAATAATTTATATTGAATTAAATTTATAATGCATTTATATTTATATATTATGTATATATTCAGTGTAAAAGAAAACAACCAAACCCACCCCTCCAAACAAAACCCACCAGAGCCTACAGGTACTAGGGACACTACTAGCCTTATTTACCATAGGGTTCCTTCCTTTGTATTTACGCTAAGTTTGCTAAAAGTTTTTCTGCAACTTTCTGCATTTCAAAATTAGACTACAGGCCTCCTGGCTTCACAGAATCATTTTGGGCATGCTGTTTCTGTAACTCTTGGAATTTGTACGTTGACAATGTATTAACACTGTATGAATACTGTGACAAGCACACTTTATAACAAATGGATGTCACACTTGGACATATTCATGTTTAGAATTGTCGCATCCTTTACTTTTCTCCTCGACAACTCCCCCGAGGACACTCAGGCAGTTGCTAAGTGTAGGATGAATCTTGAGGCTGGATGACAAATTTTGGATATTGAGCAACAGCAGCTCTGATAGGATCCAAGTCATTGCACTGAGTTTGTAAGTCTATTCTGGGCTGCATTTACTACAGGTATTTAACAAGGAAGTCCTCCTGCTCTCCTCCTCTGGCACTTAATGACAGAAAAAAATGTGGCAGCACTGATGAAACACTATGACTAGCAGTCTCACAGTTTCTTAGTTCAGGCCAGCAAGGTTAGCATTGTGTGGATTCACTAGTGAATCTTCCTGTTCACTTCAGGGCAGAGTCTCCAAAAGCTACTATAGACTTATGCATTAATATGTAGGCTGTGTAAACTTAGGGTAACCATGAAAATAGTTTCCTCTGAGCCTTAACCTAGACACAGTGAGTCTCTTATTTTGATGCCCTGAATCAGATTTTACTATGAATTTATCCAAAGCCTGTTCAGACTGGAACGGATTCTTGAAATATTTGGGACTGTGACTTAAAAACATTCTTTTGGGATTCAGCCCATATGTTATGATCAGTCCTACTCTTTTAGGAGCTGTTGGCACATTCTTTTAAGTGATTAGCTCCTTATTAAGCTGTGCCTGCATGTGGTCAGTTAAGGAAACAATATACTTATCTGTATTTACTATTGTTTAGTGCTTAAATGCAGGAGCTCACATAATTGTTTTAAATATTGTAATATAATTATTCATCCTAGTTTTCTAGTTGTCCAGTTGTATGCATTGGGCAGTCTCTGCACAATCACTGAAACTCACTTCTATTTATGTAGCAAGGTTCTTTTCTAAAGGAGATGTGAGGAGTTTTGCACTTTCTAATAGGCCTCAAACACCCAACTTGAGAAGTAGGGATAACCAAGGAACTGGGTGTTACTGCTGATGTGGTGGGAAGTGCACCCATTCAGCAGTGTAGATACAGCTATTTTCCAAAATACATGTCTTGAAATCTCTTGAGCCATATTTAGGACACTTATTTATGATTTAACAAATTAATGTTTTGGGGCAGCAGTATCTGTTAATTTAGAGATTTTTTTTTTCTGTAACACATAGCAATCTAGGTTTATGTTTGATGTAGGCAATGTTGCTGTTGTTATTATTGTTAAATACGAGACCTGTAGATGCCATCGATCTTCAAGTGTAATTCAAGAAATAAGACAGTACTTCATTTAAATGGTCCTGGACCAGGACCATTAAATAAGACTATTAGGTCAATGCATAGGAGAAACCTTGGAAACAAAGCCAGCGTTAGTAATTACATGGGAAACAATTTAAAATAACACATATTTAGAAAACTGGATGCTGCTTAAGGAGTATTTATGGGGAGAAATAGTTCATCATCTAAGTTCACTCACTTCAGCTGGGAATGTGAATGGCTGCAGGGCACTGATACTGCTTCCTTTGGTACTTTTTCCTTGCTTTCCAATTTTAGCTGTATTCCTGGATTGGCTTGGTAGAGGCCATTAGAGCATGAGAGTCCTCAGCGCTGAGTCAAACTTACTCTATATTTTTCCTCCCATCTTTTTGGAATTTCTGACTATAGATAGGCAGCTTTTTGAACACAGAATACATTGTTCAAATGGAATTTAGGAAAAGCTGGAAACTCCGTAAAGCCAGCCCCAGTGTAAAGAATAGCTCTTCCCGAATCAATAGGAAACAAACATATTGGAATGAAGCTTATAAATAATGACTTTAGTTTGGTAAGGAATTTTACAGTCAGGAAAGATCTCTCTTCAATCCATTCAGTAAAAACAATGCCAAAGCAAGATTGAATAAAATGCAGGTTGTGTTGGGTTTTTTTTAAGACTGAAAAAGAATTTTGTAGTTGAATTTTTATTTCATTGTAAAGGAAACTGTTTGTTTCAGTTTGTCTCAGACTTTTGTTTACTTATTTAATGCCTTCACCACCACATGGATAAAAATAAGAACTTGCACAGCTCTGTGAGAGGTTTTTTGTATTGCAGTCAATGACCTCAGTGTGATGTGGTATTAGAAGTGTTAATTCCTTTCTGCTATTATTATGTCATGTAGAAATCTCTGCTTCTTATGATCACTATGCATTTAATCTTACATGCCTTCATTAAGTGTCCTCTCGTGGCTTCTATTTTCTAGCTCATCTTTCATTCCCAGTGATATTTTCCCTTTGATGCTTATTTCTCGGGTCTCAAATCTCATTAATTTTTCTTACCTGTTGGTTTTTGAACTTCTCTCTACTCTGAGTGAAACTGTCTGCACTCACACGATTCCTTAGGAGCTCAGAAAAAATTCTGCAGTAAGCAACCTGGTTAAGGTTCATGAGATTATTCTAAAGCAAATTTCCCTCTGGATAAACAAACAGGACAAACAGATGATAAGGCTAAGTAAGTCTGTAAAGCACAGGAAAAAAAAGAGAAAATCAGCCATTTTGCTGATTCTTCTCTCCTCTCCTACCACCATCACAATCATACATCTTACAAACCCATTCATCTGGTATTCTCTCGAGTTTTTGGTTTAGTTTCCTTTTCTGCATGTGAAATTTTAGCTTCAAAACATAGGCACAGATACAATTTTGTCTCCTCCTTTTGACATACTTTTAAAAATCTTTATACTATCATATAATTTTTCTCGCAGATCGAAATAATGTTGAAAATATATCTTCTCAGTTGATATTTGTATGTCTATAGATGAAGAACTATCATATGCAAAAGACTTTTTCAGGCCAATGCAGTGGTTGAAATTAAATTCTTTTATAGTGTTATTATCTGCTGTTAACATATAGCAAGTTAGAAAAAGTATTAGTAGAGCCAAGATACCTGGGGTTAACTGTGGCATGTACTTTTTTCCTTTATTTATGTTTTTCTTTAAAAGCTGTTTTCTTTTACAGCTGTCAGACAGTGGTAAGATACAGCCTTTCTGTATCAACACTGTGAAGCAGGATAAAAATTATTTGTCTGCCTGTCAGATCACCCAGGTAGTGACATTTTGGTTCCCAAGCTGTTTCTCCACAGAGGAGTGTACTTCAATGTGGGCATCCCGTTTATAAAATGCAATTATTTTAGTGCAAACAGCCTCGAGCATCACAGTTTCCTAGCCTCAGAAAGTTCTATTTTGTTCACTGAATTCTAGTTCACTTATGTCGTCAGCATGAGCCGAGCAGAGGGTTAGTTTGCTACTTCTTATTCATGACTCACCCTGCTAAGAAGCTACTGTGAGGTAGTGTGTGAACATCAGTCTTGTGTGTTCTGTAGTAGCTGTAGCCAGAGAAATTGATTTTTAGGCTTTTATATTTCTGTGGGTTATGGCTCAATTCACATGAAGGGCTTCTTCCTTATTCTCCACATCATAGATTTCTTCTACATTTTATCGCAAGCCAAACCACCTTCGCTTCAACCTCTGGCATCATCTGGCCACAAATGTTCAGAAAAGAATCTTTTCATTTAAAGTAAGAAGATCAACAGTGCCATTAGGCAAATTTGAAGCTATGGACCATATTTGTGCTTTAAAGATACTTAGGTATGAAAAAATCCAAACTGGCAGTTCTCAGGGTCTTTATGGTGCCTTACTTTGATGACACGAAGCTGGGAGGGTGGTGACACCCCAGAAGGTTGTGCTGCCATTCAACAGGATTTAGACAGGCTGGAGAGCTGGGCAGAGAGATCGAATGAGATTTAAAAGGGGCAAGTGTAGGGTCTGGCATCTGGGGAGGAACAACCCCAGGGAGCAGTATAGGTTGGGGAGCCTGTTGGAGAGCAGTGCAGGTGAGAGGTATGTGGGGGTCCTGGGGGACAGCAGGATGACCATGAGTCAGCACAGGGCACACAAGGGCACATTTGCCCTCGTGTCCAAGAAGGCCAGTGACATCCTGGAGTGTATTAGAAAGGGGGGTGGCTAGTAGGTCGAGAGGTCCTTCTCCCCCTCTACTCTGCCCTGGTGAGACCACACCTGGAGTATTGTGTCCAGTTCTGGGCCCCTCAGTTCCAGAAGGACATACAACTTCTTGAGAGAGTCCAGCACAGGGCCACCAAGATGATGAAGGGAGTGGAACATCTTCCTTGTCAGGACAGGCTGAGGGAGCTGGGTCTCTTCAGCTTGGAGGAGACTGAGGGGTGACCTCATTAACATTTATAAATATGTAAAGGGTGAGAGTCAGGAGGATGGATCCAGGCTCTTCTAAGTGATGGCCAGGGACAGGACAAGGGGCAATGGTTCCAAGCTGGAACAGAAAGTTCCATGTGACTGTAAGGAAGAATGTTTTCACTGTGAGGGTGATGGATCACTGGGACAGGCTGCCCAGAGAGGTTGTGGAGTTGTGTTCGAGACCAATTTGGACACATTCCTGTGTTTTCTAATCTAGATGATCCTCCTCGGGCAGGGGGTTGGACTAGATGATTTTTCGAGGTCACTTCCAACTCCTGACATTCTGTGATTCTGTGATACTCATTAAATCATTGCATGGAAATTTGATGTCTTTATAACTAATCTGATTCATATAGACATCTAAGTCTTGTAAGGTTTTGGTATGTAAAGTTCTAGTGCATAGTACTTAATGTTCAGTCAAGTCAATGGAACATCCATTCTCAGGATCTTTGGTTCTTACATACTCTCAGTTAAGCACCTAAGTATGCTTAAGAGCTGTTAGATGTCCCAGGACGTGCCTTTCCAATACTTGTATGTCTAAATAGCTTTGTAATTTTGTCTTTCAGTATTATAATAGGAGAGCTTGGTGCAAAAACTAGCATGCCAGAAATTTTTATTTTGTTTCCAACTGCTTGAACGCTGGCATTGGTCTGACTAGGGTTTAAAAAAAGCATTTGGAGCATTGGAATGCAAATTAACATGCTAAGCAATTAAAGTCAATTAAAACAGGATGCAGTGTAATTAGAAACAGTTGTGCTCACATTTATATTCAGAGAGGTTTGATGTGTTGAAAGAAAAGAAAACAATTTGGGAAACTTTTAATGCCTACAGATGTGATGATGCTACTAATAATGGCATGAGATTTCTGATGTGCCCCATCATCCCACACCTCATGAGCTTGCCTGAAGCATGATAAATGAGCCACTGCTGCTCTGGGTGTGATGGAATTCAGTGTCCCAACATGCTGGGAGACACGTACACCACCTCCGAGCGGTGGCCTTCTGTCCCTTCTCTGAAAGCAACGCACAGCCCTGTTGCACTACAGGAGAAGCTTGCAGTTTTAGCAGCCTCATTAGCTTGTGTGAGCACTAACACCAAAAAATTGTCAACAAATGTAGGTTGGCCCAGGAAGGGTGTATCTTTCCCATGCATGCTTCCTTGGCATATCTCTTGCTGTATTTCTGGAGATCTGCATTAGTATCTATTGTCAGAAATACCGAGCCAATTGTGCTCTATTTATGTCCTCTTTCTGCATGGTAACCAGAAAGGAAGGAGTCTTTGTTCCCCCAAAGCTGAGGCACAGCTACCTCTGTGAGAAAAGCATATGCTAGAGGTTGTGGTTGTGGTTCTTGCACTAATGTTGGTGTGTGTGGATAGGCTGTGGAAAGCACTCGGGAAAGTGAACAGAAAACGGTGAACTGTGATGCTACGATGGCTGCTGCAGGGTGACAGACTGCAGCCCAAAGGTCTACTACCTGACCTCTTGTGGGCAGAGGGTTGAGTGGTTTCCTTAATGGAGTGGAGCGTGGAAATACACCCAGAGGAACCTGGGATAAAGTCTGCCTGGGCAAAATTGCCATCTGTTTGCTGATGTAAAGTGTTTCAAGGCAATGGCAGGCTGCATGAGAGAGGCAGCAAAACAGTGTAGCTAATGAGGTGTGATGCAGTGAAACGTTATTCTTTAATGTTATAACAGATATTCAGGTCCAATACCTTCCCTGTCATCAAATGTATATGTCTGCTGACCAGATCCTATTAAAAGTAACTATTGATTTAAAAGAAGCAGAGAAAAATAACTGGTGAAGAATTAAACATAAAAAGAACAGCTGCTGGCTGCTTTGTCCTTTCCACCCAATGGAATTGGGATTTGGAGCAGTGTTGGTTCCATATGTTTATTTCTCACTTATCATTAAATCATGATCCATTTTTATATGAAATCTGAGAAAAATGAGAGCAGTCTCTTTGAGTCAAGGTCTATTTGAACTCAGTCATATTAGTTTGCATTTCCACTAATAGTCTATTTTAATAAATGTAAGCACTGCCATTCCATTTTGCATGTTATTGACCTGTGAATTTGTCAGTTTGGACTTCTGAGGCCTTTAAGAATACAATGACTGTCTCCTTTTCCTGGGAAAAACAGGGCTTGTATTTTCAAGTGGGATAAGACATGAAAGATACATATATAGATGCTTGCCTCTCACAAACCTAACAGAAGGTAAGTTTTTAAATACATCTTGGGCAGCTGGACATGCTCGAAGATCTGCCATGTGATCTTTAAGTTCCTCCTTTTCTGAATGTACAGCTGAAGTACACGTGAAATCTGTATGATTTCACGTCTGTAAATCAAGATTCAGTTAATTAGTTGTGAAAATATATTTGGGAATCTTTTCATGGGTGCATTCTCTTTCGTTTACTACACTTTACATTTAATTGAGCTAGGACTCAAGTAACGAACTTCTGAATTTAAAGTGTATCTATTTGAACCACTAAACCATATTTTTCACCAATGACTTTCCCCATTCTTGTAGCTTAAGTAATTTTTACTTGTGCAACGCAGATGTCTGCTCTCTGGCACTGTTCAAGGCCAGGTTGGATGGGGTTTTGGGCAGCATGGGGTAGTGGAGGGTGTCCTTGGGACAGGATGAGCTTTGAGGTCCCTTCCAACCATTCCATGATTCCAGATATAATAGTAACATTGTATATTAGGATATTTTATACCTACTTTACACAGGTGGGAATGGCTATAGAGAAGTATGGAAAATTAAGTTTAAGATATGTTATTATTTTAACAAGTCTTTACAGTTATTTGGAATTTATAATTTAAACAATTAGCAGGTTTGAAGAGCTCTATGGTGCTCTCAGGTTTGTGATTGTAACATAACATCTACTAAATTTTTCCTTTGATAAACTTGGCTTGCATGTTTCCAGAAAAGCTCAGTAGCTCCCTATGCACAGTGTAAACTGATTTCTGGGGGGGGAAAAAAAAAAGTGGTCGTATATGTGAAAACAGAAGTTTCTGAGCTCGAGCACCTCAGAAATCTTGTCAAAGGGTACTTGGCTTGGTAAGGGCACTATAGCAGTTTGTGAGAAGATACACATGGTGTTTAACCTTTAAACTTGATGCAATGTTTATTCCTCAGAGATATGCAGGCAAAGCAGCCTTATGACAGTTCAGTGAATAAGAGGTGCCTGAGAATTCATTGCATATGTTGTTATGTAACACATTCCCTACAACACAATCCATTACTTACTGTTGTGAATGAGTTTCCCTTTGTCTGTGTTGGTAACAGGATGTGGTAGAGTGCCCAGGTACGCTGCAGTGAGGTGTCTGGTCACCTGGCACAGAGCAGCAGTACTTTCCCACAAGCCATAGAGGGTTTAGAAAGGATTATGTGTGGAGGACAGAAATCACCTGCAGGAACAAGGACATCAATAGCACTTTTCCTCCAGAAAAGGATTTTTATTTTTCTGATGTTTTCTTCTTCTTGTTAGGTTGTATACGTAACAGCCACGTTTCCCTATATCATGTTGATGATTCTTCTGATTCGTGGAGTAACGTTGCCAGGTGCTTCCGAGGGGATAAAATTCTACTTGTACCCTGACCTGTCTCGACTGTCTGACCCACAGGTAGGACCATGGTTCATGTATTTATTATTCTATCTGGGGAAAAAAACAGCAAGAGTTTCTTGATTTTTAAAGTTCAAATACTGGTGATTGTTTGTTGCTAGAAGTTTGGAATTGTGGATAGGACTTTCAAGTGGTCACTGCTTATGTGTTGGAAAATATTATTCTTCTAAAAGAAAAGTATCTTGGAAAATAAACCAGATTTTTCAGAAGTGTTCAGTTGCAGTTGCTGCTTCTGCCATGGAGGGACAAGAGCATTGCCACTGGTTTCAACAGGAACAGCTTTAAGACTTCTCTGTTTTATGGTACTTTGTCCATTCCAAAGCTAAATCTCAGTCAAGATTAATAGATAAAATAATTGTTAGTCCTAAGGCTGTTACGCTATTAAATAGATCTTGAGATGGAGATAGAAAGGAACTTGGAAATATATGTCAGTCAAAATTAATTTTTAACATCTGCTTACTGAAAATATGTCAGAATAGTTATTTTAACCTCTGCTTACTGAAAAAGAGGTGTTTTGGTTTTTTACAAAAAACAGTAGTGCGGACCCTTCAGGTTGCTTTCAGGAAGTGTCTGAATTCAGATTCATCGTAAACAAGCAGAAAAATCTAGGAACAGCTAGAAAGAAAAAGATTCATTTAAAACTTTGAAAATTTTAGATGAAAATTTAATCATGTTGCTGCTTTTGGACTCCATGATGTTTCCATTGTTCTACGTTGGCACAGATGGGAAGTGAAAGATGAGCTGTGAAAGTGGTGTTAAAGCATTGGTGATGTGCTATGTCTTTCCAAGGGCTAGCAGTCTTAGAGGTGGCCTTGTTTCACCTCAGAAATTAGCACAGTAACAGACAAAAAACAGGATTCTCCGGCACGCTCCCAGTTATTTGTCTGCAGCATATAATAGTCAGACTGTAGTAAATACAGCAAGCCAGTCCAATTTCAAGTGGACCTCATGTGTCTTAACTAGTCTTTGCATTTGCCTGTTGTATGCTTATCTGAGAACAAGGGCAAAATAAGCAGGTGCCACTCAGGTTTAACTAGTGTTTCACCCCACTGTGTGGTTCTGACAACCAGAGTCACGCACTGCCTTAATAAAAAGCCTTCACTGAGTACTCTCTCCTTGTACCAAGCTGTGATGTTTCCTCCATCTGTGAAGCCCACTGGCCAAGTATGAATGGAAGGTAGGCCTGCTCCTTAAGTGTTGGTTCCTTCACTTGCCCAGTAGTGTGTAAGCAGCCTGTTAACAGGATTTTGCCCTGTGTGTGTATTTTTCACATGCCACCAACACCCTGGCTTCTGTTGTTATTGAGGGAGGTCATGCAAGCTTAAGCAACACGATTGTCAGGGTACAAGGGGGGTTTATATGCCTATTTACTGTACTGTTTCCATTTGTAAGGAAATACAGTGTTGCCATGACAATTTTCAAAGCACATAGTATTAGTCCAAGCAGTCTGTGAAGTACAAAGCACTTGTGACATGTGTGCATGTTATCTGTTTGTCCCACACATACCACTCAGCCGATACCAGGCTGCTTTTGGGAAGGCTTAAGGGATTGCTTCAACAAGCCAACTTCTCCATTTCAATCAGACTTGTACTTCAGCCTTGGTATTTTAAGCACCTTTTTTCTAGGAAAGAAGCTGAAGTATAACAGACAGTAATAGAGATTTATTTAATTTAACTCTGGTATGTGTGATGAAATGGTTTTAGAGAATTTTGTTTTGGTTTTGAACAATGCTGTTTCATTGAAATTTGAATATGTTGTTGAGACTAATCAGTTCAGTTATTGAAAGAAGACTCCTGAGTTACAGGTGAGATCCCTGGTCAATTTTCAAGAAATAAAAAAGTTTCATTCTAAATCTTAAAAATGGGATCTGGCACAACTAATTTAATTTAAAAAAAGGTGGAATTGTTTCACTTTATTGCAAATGTCAATGATAATAGGATAGATATTTTTAATTTTTTTTTTTACATTTCACAGAAATGTAAAACTTGATAATTCTCAAAACTAAAATTTTTTGCGTCAAACCCACCCATTCCATAAGCCTCTTCTCAGTTTGTTCTAGAGATTTTTGCCTTGTCATTTGTGCTTCCAGTTTTTATCTGCACTCTTGTTTGTTTGGAGTTACTCCACAATATCAAAGCATAATGCATATGTACTAGCAGAAGTTATTTTCCTCTTCAGTTGGAGGTTTGGTTAGATAATGTTCCAGGAGACTACTGTGTGCGTATTAGTGGAGCCATATTTGAACCACAGTGCCAACTATGTTTACTGTGGATTAAATAAAGTTTCTCTTCAAGGCTCACTTTAGTTTGAAGTTTTTGAATCTTTTGTCTCTGTATAATTTGCATTCCATGGTTAGTTATAGCTTTCTAAGCAGCTATTCATCTGTCTTTTCAGTTCCTCTTAGCTTTCAAGTGCTGTGTTCTCTATTTCATTTTTTACATTCTATCTCTTCAGCAGACTGAATCCTCTTGGTCTAAAAATTCTGTGTTTTGTCCTGTGTTTCTGTAGAGCTCATAGCAATCACTTTTCATTATAATAGTGGAGTACTATAAGCTTCTGGAATGCTTCGTTTCATCAGCAGTAAGGTCTCTATAGTCTTTATGCTTAAATTGGCCTGAAATACATCCCTCTGCCTCTATCTGGAAGATACAGGTGCTGTTTATAGCTTAAATAAACCCTTTCCTGGACTCTAACTCACGTAACAGAAGTATTTTTACAAAGTTAGTAGGATTGTTATGGTTTTTGTGTGCAAGTCTGAGTCAGAATATGGTTCTGGTTGTCCCTCAACAGATTTAACACAGTTAATATGCAGTTACACTTGCCTGTGGTACTCACTGCTCCAATTTGGGGAAAACATTTTACTCTTCATAACGGGATTTGCCAAACATTTGTGTATGGAAGAGGTTCAATTGGTTAGGGACTAGCAGACATACCAGTTTGATGGATCAAGGTGTAATAATATGGTCAGTGATCTGGAAAAAAAAGGATGTAAATTTAAAGCCTGCTGTTCTGTTTAAAACCTCTGAAAAACTGAAGTGGAAAAGTGTTTGAGGATTTACTGATGTTTGAGAACGCAGAGCTGTCGTAGCGGTGAGAGCTGCGGCAGCAATGCTGCTGCGATGCTTTCCCAAGAGCTCTCTCCTCAGCAGAAGAAATAACCCAGATCGATTCAATTTTAGAAAAGCAGCCTTGGAAGCCAGCAACTGTCACAGTCGTATCGCCACCAGCAACTATCACAATTGTGTCGCCACCTTGAGGCCGAACCGAAGGTTTCAAGAGCAGAAGAAAAGCTTTGGATGCATTTGAACAAAGTGTCAGGACTTGGTTTGTTTTTTGGGGTTTTTTCTTAAAATAAGTCTAAGAAATCTTATTTCATTTTTCGTTAGTTTCATCCCCAGAAAATCAAAGGAATCATATGGATTCCCAAGTAGTCTGTTTTAGACCTGTGCTGTATCTATCTTGGCTTACTAATCTTTAAAACTGAAACCTGGAAATTTTTGTTTATTGGCACTGAAATGGTATCTAATTGCTGGAGAGCATTTTGATACTTTTATTTTTTTGGAATGTGACAAGTGAGAAATCTGTAGCCTAATGAGAAATTTAATTCACAGTATGTGTTCAGAACTGCAGAGTAAGCCCAGGTTTTAAGTATAGTACCTGCAGGAAGGGTTCAGAGGCAGGTCATACGTCCTAAATCTTAGCATCCTTCTAATACCACTAGGTCTAGCAATACCTTCAGCAGTGCACTGTATGTCTGACCATGATGAGTTCATGTAGCCATCAACTGGGAAAAAAATAGTAATGAGGAGGATGTCCAGTTCCCATCACACTTGTGCAATTCTGTTAACAGCTGTGGAATTTACTAATCCTTTTCCTACCTGTTTCTTACCATTCTCTGTATTGTTTAATTCATCGGGTACTCTCGCTCTGTAGCAGGCACTTAGAATACACACACACACAAGTCACAATAAATATAGGAGTGAAATGCCAGAAATTCATACAAGGGAAAAATCCTTAGCTGAATTTGCTATCTATATTACTACAACTCCCACTTTAGGCATGTGTCTTTAAACAGTCTTTGTTCCATTTGATGTGGAAACTGAATTTCAAACCATTCTTCCTGTGAAACAACAAAAAAAGCATTGCTGCTGGTTGTGAGGCTGTCATGATGCTGTTAAATAGTAATCCCTTACCCAAAAACTTTACTTTTTAACTTGAAAAGAAAATATTTCTTCTCAAAGTCTGCTGTTCATGCCATCTACAAATTACTGAGGATTTAAGTTGTGAGGTGAGCACAAGATACATACTGGTATGATGTTTAGAAACATTTTTCTGTACATGCAGTTTATAACCTCCACAACGAGGAACTATTTAATTTACTGTGTCCTGTGGCTTTCATGTTACAAATTGTTTATGTGGTTTTGAAGACTAGGAAGATCAAAAAATTGCTGTAATGCAGTGTTCTTGCTGAAGGAGCAGAGGTTGTTTAACGAGGCCATAAATTACTCCTGGGACAGATGTTGTTCCCAAAGAAAGCCTGAAAGCAAAGCCTGGTAGCACATTTCATTTCCCTTGCTGGAAGGACCACACATGCCACGCTCCTGCAGTGAATCCATACCACAGTGACTAGGGACACACATTTGAAAAGACATTGGCTAAAGACATTCAAGGTCTTGTCCCATGACAAAAAAACTGCTATCTGCTGCTCATGGAATAGTATTTGTTCACTGCACAAGTCATTACATCATGCAAGGATTTTAGGTTTAAGTGTCCTGTTGGAAAAGCACAATATAAATTGAATATGTCGTTGCTAAACTGTTGGTTTATATGGGTGAATGTGGCATACCTTTATGCCTTGATGTACAACCCTGTTTTTTTTTTAACAGCATAATATTGTAACTATTAATTTTTATCCAGCAAATAGAGTTTCAAATGTCAAGTTATTGCTTTAGAGAGTTATTTCAAGTCCTGAACAAATATTTTGCCACCTACTCCCCATGTTTTTTCCTTGTGTTTTTTGCTATTGCTACACAAGCAACAGCAAGTTGAGGAGGCAACAGCAGGTTTTGGCAGTTAGAAGAGACTTACTGAAAGAATGGGGTCATTTCATAATTTCCCTGGGGCTTCTAGGCCACATAAAATCTCTTCCGGCTATCCCTGCAACCCCTTAGCAACCTTGGCAATGGAGAGACATCATCTGAGTTTCAGAGAAACTCTAACTGCACTTTTAATATTAGACTTCGTGGCTAGTGTGATATGCCACTGGAGGGAGACAGGATCCATGTATTAGATCAGTGTATTGGCATAGCAGGGAAAGGTTTTAGTGTTTACGATGATGGCACCTGGAGAGCAGCCCTAGAGCCATTCCACGTATAAATGAATTAACACTCTTGGGAACACTTAAAGAACTGTGAGTACTGTCAGTGATTCCAGAAAAGCTGCTGTTAAAAATTAATTTGTTTCAGATGGCATTAAAAGTTGGTATAAAAATGCTAAGCGATATATGGATATTAATGAGGGGATAATAATAAGGGACCATGTGCATAGTGAGGGTAGTGAGCAGGTGAACCAAATAAATATTCCATGCTATTTCTGGGACAGTCACAAATGGGTATATGATGCCATATAAATAGAGGTACTGAAAATGTATCATTATTTTAAGAATTGTTAACAGGATTCTTGTTAATCCTGTTATTCCAGTGGAATGAGAAAGAAAATATTACTGTGTTAGTGGAATGATGTGCACCTTGCAGAAAATTAGCTATTTACTATTCTGAAAATTGAGTGCTTGGATAAAGATTGTTCTTGGAAGACCCTTAAAAATTTCTTTCTAATCCCCCAGACATTTGAGACTCTTTCCATCCTGGAACTGGAAAAACAGTTGAGTCCTCAAAACAATCCATCAAAAAGAAGGCTAGGGAAATACCTGCAGAGCTGAGAAGCAGTGGTGGCTAAAGTGTACCCTGTCACCCACCAAACTATCCCCACAGAGGGGCTGGCTGTGAGACTGAAAGGTCTCTAGCTAAGGTCTTTAAAGGGAATAGGTTAGGGTTATTTTTTCCTCAGAGGTAGCCTAGAGGAGATTGGTACTGAAGTTCTCCTTGGAGGTGTTCTCTGAACTAAAGGAAGCACAAACTGAGGAGGAGGCAGAAAGGAATGGAAAAATGCCTTCCTCCAGGATGGCATGAGAATGTTGGGTACTGTGTTGAGCTTTGGGCTATATAGGTGTTTGCAGCCCTATGTGCCTTACTGCTGCTCTTCCCTTCTCCTACTATGCTTTTTGTATCTCCTAGCACATAGCTTGTGCTGTGCTTGTAAAGATGAGGAGATGTGTCTTGGCATAGGTGACGTTTTCATGCTGTCCACTCTGTCTGGGCTAAATTGTTGTCTTCCTTACAGAAGTAACTCACTCCATGGTATTGATATACTTCTTGGGCTGTTGAAGCTGGATTTTTGACTGCTTTACATAGTATTTCATAATTGTTTCATTGTTATGCTTTATAAACTCATACACACACACTAAAGTTATATCACCAAAAATGCCCATGAAGATCAGTGGCAGGATGGGATAGTCAATATGTTTTCTTAACTTCAGATTCTGCTGTGGTTGCAGTACATGATTTGGGGATACAGTTCATGTTCTTTTCTTTGAAATAAGAGTCTTTTAGGAAATAAATTTATTCCCATGTCAATGTTAAATTCCAGAAAAATATGCAATACAGCAATTCCTGCCAAGGTCATCAATATTTTTAACGATACCTTTCTTAACTGTGTTCCCAGTCATAGATTTCCATATGTTAACATATTTTTCCATATGGATGTTTATAGACAACTATTTTAAACACTGAAGCTCAAATGAATTGAACATTCTGAGACCATTTGCAGCCAAATCCCGTCTGCAATATCTTTTTATTCCACTGGGGAATGGAGGCAATAATGTGTATTTTGTTGCACCAGTGCCAACCAAACACTACTACTTCAATATATGCCTGTAAATAAGGATAGGGGAAGAATGCATGACTATCATGGAGAGAGGCAGTGAAATGCATTGAGTGGGCAGACTTGGCAGGAAATCATCAGATGTTGATGCAGTTTGGGATATGGGTTCATGGATCTTCCCTTTGTTTATTGTCAACCCATGTGAACTTTTCAGACAACATTTGAATCAAGAAAGGGCAGCTGAACTTGTAAAGAATGGGAGGCAGAATCTGGTTCCTGGTGATTTTGAACTTAAGTTTGGTGTTCACACATTTTAGCAGAACAAGTACAAAATGTTTCACACAGATCAGTGCTTTAAAAGGGTTTTTTATTTTAAAGAGGTGTTTTTATTTTATTTTTTCTTCTTTTTACATTATCAAATTTTGAAATGAAATCTTGTTTAGGAATTGTCAATCAAATGCTTGATTTAAAAACAAAGAAATAACATTTGATTTCTCTAAATAACCTTTCAGTTTTTGACCAAATGCTTTTACCATGACAGAAATTCACAAATAATGTAAATTAAATTGAGTCTTCGTTCTTCCATAAAATTAAAGATTTGATTGATGCCAGTACTTTCAGTAGCCCCCTTAGTGTCAAGAAGTGCAGGTCCTGAATACAATTCCTAAATGGCATTTTTCATTCTAGTGTTTGTTTTTTTCTATCCTGAACTTGCTTTAAGTTCCTGCCAGCTCTGCAGCATAAGTGAAAGGTTTTTCATTGCCCAGCAATGCCCAGCATTGTGAACGCTGAGTGGCTTGTTTACTAAAATTTGCTAGTTGAGTATAAGGTTCCTGTCACTCTAAAAACAATTCATGCTTTTAAAATACTCTAAACCCCTCTGTGTAAAATAATAAAACAATAGGGCAACTCTGAGGGATGTTCACAAAAGGTATAGTGAGAGCTGGTACTTTCTAAGCCTGGAGGTCTAAATAAACCTGTTTATCCATCCATGAAGGTGAGCTGAACATAGGTAGAAAATGATTGCAGCAGCTAAAGCACTGGAAAACGTATAGTTGGGGCACTAACCTTCAGTGATTGACTGTCTTATGGAGGAAGGCAGAAAACGTGGCATGTAATTAAGGATTACAGACTAAAATGATCAGTCTGTATCTTGATCTTCACAACAAAGTAGACAGGTGGTCCAGAGACATAGCATTTACATTACATGTAAATATAACTGGCATGTGTAAGCAAGGTTCCAGATTTGTAGGTGGCTGCCTCTTTCATCGGAGGGAAGGGTGTCTTGGAAGTGTCGTTCAGTCACTCACCAATTGTATCAGCTTTATAAATGCCTTTGTGCCCTGACCCTGCAGAGCAGTGGAGTGCCCTCAGTCTTAGCAGGCAGCAGAGGTGGGTGCCTCAGCTGGAATGAATGAGGCAGAGGCTAAATAACAGGGGTTAATTTAATCCTGGATATTTTTGAGACTGGCCAGGCAATGGTTTCCAGTACTAGTATATCACTGATAACTGTATTTCTGTATTTATTTAACTGCACTCACATATGAATAGTCACTGAATAAGTCCGTTAAAGAGCCCAGTGGTCAAGTACATCTTTAAATAATAAAGTATTTATATTGTGCTCTCTTTAGGCACAAAAGAGATGGGGTTTGCTTTTTTCTTTTTTTTTTTTTTTAATACACTGGCTTAAATTTTTACTTTAGCTGCATAGATATACAGGTGCAAGTAGAAGTAAGAACTGAGTCTGTTACCAGAATGTGGGGCTGAAGAGTGCAAGACTAAACCAGTTGGCAGCAAGTGGGAAAGAGGAAGAAATAAACACGCAGTCCCATTTTGTCTTCTTTCCATCCTATTGCACTAAAGAAGTCGTACTACTAATCCAAATTTGCTCTATTACTCTCCCTTTCTCCTCCCCTCTTTGCACTGATTTATGAAAATAATCAAGGGAACTTGTTCTGAGTTTTATATCTGTTGAGCCCCTTATGGAGCTGGGTGTCGCTAGTAGCACCTTACCCAGTGATGTGAGCTTCTTTGAACTGTCAGGAGGAGTCCTGGTGACTTGTAACTGAGAATGACCAGAAACCCCAAAATACCCCTTAAAAAATAAAATCTGAAGATCTGAGGTTGTTTGGATAGGTTGTTGCTCTAAGCTTGCTAGAGGAATCTCAGAAATTCTTGGCACACAACCCTGGGTGGGTGCCAGGCTCTTGGTCTGGTTCCAAGTAAATTCCAGCTACTGCTCACCAGTAATTAACTCTGAGGCTCATAGTCAGACGGTACCTACAAAGTTATCATCTTCTCAGTCCAGTGACACCCTGCCTGTTGCAGAGCTGTGGCCATGATTGTGCATCCACAAAACTGGGTTTGTCCAAGGCCACAGAGCAAGGAAGTGGCTGGTCTACATACCCTTATGCCCCACACCAAATTTCTTCTGGGGACTCTTGGTCGCGCACCCTTGACAGCAGCGCTTGCTGTCTGGCACAGATGCTACGAGAGTTCCACCTTCCAGCTGACCATGGCATTTAGGACTGGAGGCTTCTGACTGGCATGCAAGTGAAGTGTGTGGGGAGGGAGGAATGTAAAACTTCACTTACTCTGTGATTCTATAAAGTGCTTCAGTTAATGACTGTTGCTTGCTCAGTACTTAATGACTGATGAAATTAAAGGAGGAAAAGGCTACATGACAGAGAAGTAGAGCTTTTGTTTGAGAATTCAGAGCCTTTGAGGCTGCAGTGAATAAATATATATGGCTTTGTGGCATGCACTCACTGAGGAGGCAACTGTAATGTTCAGTATACTGAAACCATTTACTCCTGGGCAGTGCTGCCAAAGAATTGATATTCTAAATGTTTAGCTGTGAGGTAACCCTAATGGACTTTTAATTTTGCTGAGTTAGGATGGGATTATCCACATCCACAGCTGCTTTGAAGGCTGATGTACTGAAATGTGATTAATTTGGAAAAAAATTTATACTTTCTTGTTTGTTATTTTGACCTGTTGACTTACATTGTCAGTACCAACATTTGAAGGAGTATGTTGCTCACAATTTGTTTCCTATGTGTTCAAAAAGATAATTAACTTTTGTCTCCTTTATTTTTGTCACTTGGCAACTTTAATTTCTTTATTAAATACTGGTTTTAGTTGAGGTATTTTCTAGAGATATTCCTGTTAAATTTTAAAAATAGTTTTTACTTTTCCTTTTGGTCATTAGGCAATAAATGTGGAGCTTTTACATAAAGAAACCCTAGCAGAGGTGCTCAGTGCATATTTGCTGGAGGCTGGACCACGGTTTTGGTGGTATTGTAGACAATGAAGTAGTTAGACTGGCTTTTCAGAGAACTGTATCGTGCTTGTGATGCTCCTTAGAAGAGTGATCTGCTCATTAAATAGCAGTGGTAGCTCTGTGGGGCACTATATAGCCAACAGTCACCAGTGGGCTTTTTGTGAAAAAGCAAAACAAAACAAAACCAAAACAAAAAAAAAGCTTTTACACCCTGTCAGACCTGAAACTGGAGCACAGCCCACCTGGTTCTGCAGCCAAGGCACCAGTCCCTGTTTGGGTGGCAGTGAGCCAGTAACTCAGGAGGTCCTGCTGGAGCCCTGCCTTGGATTTGGCAGAAGTCTATAAAACTGGAGATGTAGAGGGTTTATAAAAGTACAAAAGAATGTGCTATTGCACACAATGAATAACTAAATGGTGGAACTCACTGCTAGAGAATGTGGGAGGCCGAGAGTATAAATTAATTCAATTAATTACAGATAGGTCAATTGTGAACTATTAAACACAAGAGTCCACGTATAATCTGTGGTTCCAGCTTGTTTCTACTGGAGAATTTCTCTCCAGCTGCTTCTGGCAAGTTGCCTCTCCTGGAGTGTCCATCCAGCAGGTGCAGTCTCCTCTGTCCCTGTAATACAATAAGATGCAGCATATGCTAGCTAGCCAGTACCTGCTTAGTTGAATAGAAGGAACACATTAGTGGCTTAATTCATAGTTTAACTGATATCTGCAATCCTTTGGTAGCAAGTACTTTCAATATCCTCTCTCTCACAATGTAAGTTTTTTCTAATGTTTAAATGGAATGTCCTGTTTCAGTTTGTGCCCGTTGCCTCTTGTCCTACCATCAGGCACTACTGAAAGACACTGATTGCCTCTTTATTCCCATCAGGTATTTATACATTTTTATGATCCCCCAAGTCCTCTCTTCTCTTACCTGAACAGTCTTAGCTCTCTCAGCCTCTTCCCACATGTTACAGGGAATACCCTCTTCTGTTTGTGGCACTTCATTGGAATTTCTTCAGTAAAACCATCTCATGAACTGGGATCCAAATAAACCCTAAAGGTGTCTCAACAGTGCTTGATAAAGAAAAAGGATCTCCCACCTCCTTAAATGTTCTGGTAAAGCTCTTCCCAGGATGCTGTGGGTCGTCTTTGCCCCAAGAGCATGCTGCTAACTCATGGTTGGCTTGTGTCCTAGGACCTTCCAGAAGTTTGTTAGCCCTTTCAGATTCTATTGTAACTTTTTAATGTAAGGAGGCCATAGTGAGAACTGTGTGAGTACTCAAGATGTGGACAAGCAATGCATTTAGTCATCTGCTTTCTTGACCATTGTTGAAAATATCTAACATAGCTACAAGATAAATTTTCCAAATCAAAATGTCAACAAAGAGTGCATATCAATGCATAAAATATCATGGGTCAAATCCAAGTTGCTTGTTCTTGTATATTTTACTTTAAATGTAAGTTTTCTTTTCCACTTATGCTAGCTCATGAGATCCATCATCACAATTAGCTGTCGTTCCTGCTAGCCTGGCTAATTTAGTATTGTTTATTTTTTAAATATCATCTTCCCTAGTCTTTGTCACCCTTTTTTCCACAAGGACTCGTGAAGTACCTGAGCAGCAGAGGCACAGGTCACTGCAGTATCCCTCTGATGACCTCTCTCTGCTGTAAAAGCAATTCTTTTATCTGTGTTTCTTGTCTTCTCATAAGTTATTTTTCCAGTGATGGCTTCTTTCTTAAGCCACAGAGGCTAAGTTTCCTAAAGAGCTTTTGGTGACTGATTTTCAAAAATGCTTTTGAAAGTCTAAATAGGCATCTGTCACCTTCAACCACATGGTTGTGAACCACTTCCAGAAACTTAAGCAGTAACCTCTCTTGGTTGGGGTTTGTCTTTTCTGCAGCTTCTAAGCTTTACCAGCAGCTTCTGTCATGTTTCCAAGATAAAGTATAAAAGGAACAGAAGGAGCAGAGGGAACAGACTCTGGAAATAGACACATAGGAGTTCTGCACTGGTAATGCTCTAGAAACTTGATTGGTTTCTTAATTTTTGAAATGCAGCTGCCAGTGGCACAATTCCAACAGCTGGGCCAGGATCCACTGGTGAGGTGCCCACCCACGGCACTATGCCAGTGTAGCTGAGAAGGGGAAATATGTTCTTCACCTCTGGGCAACTTAATGCTGCAGACTTTTGCTTGTTTTGCATTTGGGCTTTTTATGGTTTTGGCAGCGGCTGAAGAAAGGCAAAGCTGTGGTTTAGGAAGCTGTGCTCATCTGACTGCTACCCTGCTTTCCATGAAGAGTCAACAGAGATGGATCACTTGATTACAATCACTTGCTGACTGCTGTCACTGAGAAAAGATTGTGTGAGAGAAACTACAGCCAGAAAAGAGATTACAGATACTCAGTGCCATCTTCCCCAACACAGTGGGAAAAAGTACTAACAGAATTTGCTCTAACCTGGGAAAGTGTGTGTTGAATGTTTTGTACATGTGCTGCTCCAAATACGGTGCTGCTGCTGTAAAAAATGCAAAAACAACCAAACAGGACAAAAATACATAAATATGAAGAGTACATGTTAGAAGAGAGCTATCTGTACTCAGTCAGCCTGCTCCCTGTGTTGGCCATGCCTGTTGCTGCCTGCACACCCTGCTCTAGGGGAGTAGAGCTGTTAGCTGTCATTGCAGGCAGCAGCCCGGGCTAAACACACAGTATTGGTACCTGGAGCCAAACCACTTCCATCTCTCATTTGACACAAACTCTCCAGTCAAAGATGGTTCTTTTCATCAGGAATTAACGAGGTCTTGGCGTGCAAATGCAAAGACAGACCTTGGTTATGCATTGCATCATAAGTCTTGATCTCTCAGACCCACCAATCAGCAGTATCTTCAGACTGACCTGGCCAGACAGTGCAGTAATCCAACAGGGAATGGTTGGTACAGAGGGTACAATCTCTGTGTGTGCTAGTTTTACCATATTTTCTATGATTGTCCTAACACCTAAATGTCACTCTTGGGGTTTCCTCTGCAAGATGTTTGCAGCCTGGAATATCTCGTGTCATGAAAGGGATTATTTGAAGTGAGCAAAGATATGATGAACATAGACAGGCTTAAAATTTAAATATGTTCCTGAGGGGGGTGTTTTATTTAGATTATGTCATAAATCTGATTATTCCAACCCAGCTCAATTTTAAAGCATTTGCAATGTAAGGGACAAAGTGGGTTTTCTTAATTTACTCTGCATATGGTGTCCTTAAGCCCACAATGATGCATTATAGTAGAATATATATTAACTCTTCATGTACTTCAACCTTCAGGTTGATAACTATTTCTGCAAGCAAAACAACCCCACAAACATTCAGTACTAAGGGAGCACATTCCTTTTTTCTGAGTTTCCTTTCCTTGTATTTCTTTAACATGGTAAATGTAAGTTTTCCTTAATCAGAGAAATTTTAAATTATGTTTAGTATGTTTTCCAATTGTGACCAGTTATGAATAATACATGTCACTCTATGACTTCATCAGTACATCTGAAACCTTTGGATCAATATTCTGCAGCAATAACTGTTTAAGTAATATCACATATACAATAGACATTTCAGTCCTTAGCTAAACGTTGCTTCAGTCAGAGTTCACGTGTCATTTTAGCGTTCAGCTCTGGGTACTTGGATGGTGTCTGAATTGCAGAAAGGGATGGAAACCTCCTTGGGGAAGTCTAGTTTAGTACAAGGTTTAAGCTCTTTCTAATGAAAGAAAGAATTCAATATCAAATCATCCTCATGCTTCTATAACTGTGTGTCTTCTGTTTCAAACTCTGTTTAGATACTTTAAGAGTGCAGTTTCTAACATAGGCATTTTTAAGAATATTGCTTTAAAAATTATTTAAAAATAATAGTTCTCAAGAAGTTAGATTAAGTAACCTTTAACCTAATGTCATATAACCCAAATACAGTTTCCTCTTTGAAAAATGATTCATGTCCAAAGCATTTACCCTTTTTAAAATTGTTTGCAATCAGGGCTGAATACTGTGTTTAATATCTCCAGTGTTCCCAGGCTTCAAGGATGCTGGACAAGAATCCCAAGTAACAGGAGTGAAGGAACCAAGGGGAGGTCATGTTTGACTAATCTAACAGCCTTTTACAAGGATATAACCAGGTGGATGGATGATGGCAGGGCAGTGCATGTGGTTTTTCTGGATCTCAGTACAGCATTTGACACTGTCTCCCACAGCATCCTGGTGGGTAAACTGAGGCAGTGTGGCCTGGAGAGCAGAGTAGTGAGGTGGATCGAGAACTGGTTGAAGGGAAGAAGCCAGTGAGTCGTCATTAACAGGACAGTCTGGCTGGAGGCCTGTAACTAGTGGAGTCCCTCAAGGGTCAGTATTGGGACCAGTATTGTTCAATGTATTCATTGATGACCTGGATGAAGGAGTAGAGTGCACAGTCAGCAAGTTTGCTGATGGCACAAAGCTTTGAGGGGTTGGTGACACCCCAGAAGGTTGTGCTGCCACTCAACAAGACTCAGACAGGTTGGAAAGCTGGGCAGGGACAGATTGAATGAGATTG
>VXBZ01009988.1:0-48916 GCA_013399135.1 Heliornis fulica | reverse complement strand
AGTCCAGCACCGGGCCACCAAGATGATGAATGGAGTGGAACATCTTCCTTCTGAGGACAGGCTGAGGGAGCTGGATCTCTTCAGCTTGGAGAAGACTGAGGGGTGACCTCATTAACATTTATAAATATGTACAGGGTGAGAGTCAGGAGGATGGATCCAGGCTCTTCTCAGTGATGGCCAGGGACAGGACAAGGGGCAATGGTTCCAAGCTGGAACACAGAACGTTCCATGTGAATGTAAGGAACAACGTTTTCCCTGTGAGGGTGATGGATCACTGGGACAGGCTGCCTGGAGAGGTTGTGGAGTCTCCTTCTCTGGAGACATTCAAGACCAATCTGGACACATTCCTGTGTGATCTTATCTAGATGATCCTGCTTGGACAGGGTGGCTGGACTAGATGATCTTATGAGGTCCCTCCAACTCCTGATGTTCTGTGATTCTGTGAAAGAGCTATTGGAGAAGTGTATGTTGTATCATTGTGATATTAAAGTCAAACAGCTCTGTAACAGCAATTAAGTATCTCAAAATCATCAGTTAGCTTAGTGGATATTTGTTTAAGCCAGTCCCTCATCTTCCCCCCAAAAACTCAAATCCAAACCACGTCCCAAGCCCTACTTTCTGGCAAAGATTGTGAAAATGAAATAGTTGAAAAAAAAGACCTTAGAACCATTTTAGTCTGTATTCAGAATACTCCAGAATCCAGTCAGGGTGATCTCTCTCATGAATCCCTCAATACAACTGTAAATATTTTGGAACTCCTCAGCCTGTCCCTAGGCATTACAGTGTATGTGGGGGCAGCCACGTGTCTCCTTCCGAGAGCATCTGGGGATGGTGTCTCAGGATAGAGGAATACTAATCAACACCCTCATTTTAGAAATTAGTTAACTGCACTTCCTGCATTTACTCAAAAAATTGAGCATCTTTATTTATCCTTTATAGGAAATGACATTAAGCATGCTGCCACCCCAAAGCATGCCTACTGTCTCTAGGACACTGAAAATACACTTTCTATAGAAGAAAGGGAGGCAGTGGCTATTTTTTGTGCTTTATCGTATCATGTATAGAATGACAAAAACTTACCCTTTGTTTCTAGACTTCTGTAGCTTTAGATAGTGCAAGTATACAAGAAAACAAAAGTTCTGATGCTTTTAAGGCATGTTACAAGATAGCTATGCAGCACAACTGGAACATCCAGATGCTCTAGCAGTCAGTGACTTGACCTTTCCAGAATGTTGGACAATCTTCAGTAACCAAGAGCTGTCAGTCCAAGCAGCTTCATCACAGAGGAGCGATGCAAACCATCCTGCTGATCTGAACTCCCCATATTTGGTATGCAGTTATGAGACATGAATCAGTAAAAAACAGATGCTGCTTCTAAGTTATACTGGGATTTAATGATGTTTTTGCCTCTTACATATATATTTTTAAAAAGGTTTCCAGCTTGCAAGAGTCCTCAATTTAAGCCACAGATGTTAATTTCTTATCACTCACACACAAAGGAACTGTTCCAGCTGTCTAGTGACTTTTTTTCCTCTAGAAATCATGTTCATCAGAGGGACATAAATGGTTTTGTAGAAGTAATTTATCTTGAATATGTCTGTGATCTTATACTGTCAGCTATTGCTTTGCATTATGCTCCAGAACTAAAGTAATGGAAACTAGTATATATTTCAAAGGAAAAATCTGTTTTATGAGATAACTGTCCTCAGATATATCGGTGGCAACTGTTGTTAACTATTGGCTGTAGATGAAAACACATAAATCTTTTATAAAGATAGTTCAGAGACATTCTGGGACTCATAAATACCACTGTAGATGGGGTTTTTCCTTTGGGCAAAGTTGGAATGTTAGGATTGACTTTCAGGAAAAGATAGCCCTGGACGACATCTGTTCTCTTATTGGAGTTTCTTTCTAGCAGTGTTTTCTGGGTTTAGTGTGAGTCATGTTGGTAGCACACCGATGTGTTTACTTGTTGCTGGGTAGTTGTAGTGTCTGCACTAAACCACAGACTTGTCAGCTCCTTAGGCCATCCCAGGTACATGAGAAGGTGGAAGAGTCCAGCCAGGACAGCTTACCCAGACTGGCCAGATGGACATTCCCTTCACTTCCTCATGAACCATATATATGTGTATATATGGGGTAATATATAAATAACTGGGGAAGCTAGCTGGGAGGTGGGATCACTGCTTGGAGTCAGCCTGGGTGTTGAGTTGCTTTATTTTCCTTTTACATGTGGTGAGCAATTGCATTTGTGTATCAATTGTGTTATTGTTATCAACTGTTATTACTGTTTCACCTTACCCTATTAAGCTGTCTTTATTTCAAACCATGAGGTTTTTTTCTGTTCCTCTCCCCATCCCCTTGTAGGGGAAAAGGTGTGAGAAAAGAGCTCATTTGCCAGCTGGGGTTAAACCAGAACACTAAATATGCAAAAAGTCCTGTGAAAATTATTCCTGGGATTTTGTATATCTTCATTCAAGAAATCAGACAAGGTATTAGATAGGTTGTGCTATTAAATCAAAGTAAATTATTTTAGAAGGAGTATCAGTCATCTATTGTTTCTTCCACACTGTTACATTTCTTGGATGGTCAGGACAGGATAACTAACAGCTGTTGAAGTGCCAGTTGGAGAAAGCAGCTCCAAGGAGTTGTGCCCTAACAAGGCTCTTTCACCTACCCTGAACTGCTCTTTATATTGTGACTTTGTGGTAGCCGGAACCTTTTAACAGGGTAACCAGAACTGGGGCTTTCCTGGCCAGAATGACTCCCTTCTACATCCCTTGCAGGCAAAACTGCTGTTTGAGAGTGCAGCTGGGGATGTAAGGACACTGGGCCCACCCGGAGGTTAGGGCATGCTCGTACCTCGTCACCACTCCTGCAGTGGCCCAGGCATTCCTCTGAGCCTCCTGGTCCCCAAGGTGTCATGGTGATGCCCATGCCATGCAGGAACGACAGTCATCCATCTATTCAGTGTCCTGGAATTGAGAGTCCTCTTGAGGTCTGAGATGCCAATTAAAAATGGAGATATTCAGCATTAAATGCGTCAGAACCTCGTACCTTCCCACAAGTGGGTGAAGCAGGAGTGGATTGCCTTACTTTTTTGCACTGTAGGTTAGTGACATAACAGCTGTACAGCTTGTCCTCAGCAATTAGCCAAGCTAAGGAGACAATTGGTAGGAAACCAGTGAAATGGTGGAAAACACAGTACATTCAGCATCTTTACTTGCCAGGTTGGGATTTCCTGTAGTTGAGGTGTGAGTTTGTGTATTTGTTGACTGGGAAGTGGATCCAAAGCTTCTTTCCTCTTTCCTGTCTCCTGATGTACCACACTGAGTGTGGGAACTTTGTGGATGCCAGCTGACAGGTCTGCAAACAAAGAGAATTGCAGGCTCAGAAGGCTGAAATTGGAGTGTGGAAATCGAAGACCTTACTGCAAAGGCTGCAAAGCCTTGCACGTGGCTCGCAGCCTGGCCGCGGCCGCGCGCACAGAGCCGCTCCCCGGGAGGAGCATTCCAGCCCTGGTTATCCCAGTCAGTGCTGAGAGGGGAGTGGGGGGTGGGTCGTGGTGCTTGCTTTTTGAATGAACAAACACCCTGCCATGCCAGTGTGCTCATGGCTGTACAGACAGGGATGCACAGAATGCTGCTGGTGTGGGTGTCACACCAGGGCAATCAAGGTATCTCTTAAGTGTTGGGTTAAGGAGTTCAGGAAAGTAAACCAGTCTCATAACAAAAAATATTTCACTTGTGAAAAGCAGCCAGTGTGAGTGCAAGGATTCATCTTTGAAATCCCAGAAGGAGCTTGTGAGCACTTTGCTCCTGCACCTGACTATCAACATTGGCTGGTGACACAGAAACATACTACTGGTGTGGCTCCTGTAGTGAGGAAGGTCCTGCTCCAGTTTAGCAGGGTGGTACTTGGCTAACAGTTATGTCTCAGAAAATTAGCATTTAAATATGTGTAATCTGAGCTATAGTGTTGGTCTCCAAAGGCAGCAATGAATAAACAAAACTTCAAGTATTTAGGTCCTTCTCCCCCTCAGCACACCATTCTCATAATGAATATACTGTATTCATCCCGTCCCTAAGTAACATTAGCAGAAGGTAGGAGAGAGACTGCCTAGCAACCCACAGAAATCCCAAAGAGAGGTGGAAAGGAAGTGATTTTCATGTAATTATTCACTTCTACAAAAGCTGTTGTCAGGTAGACACTAGAAACATAGCTGTTTTATTATTCGCCTAACCTACTTTTAATCTTTTGAGAATCACTACCATTAAAGAGAGGGAAAAAGAGCTTAATTCAGCCATTTTCTGCCTGGCCGTTTAAGTTGTGTTTTCCTGCTCTAATGAAGGCTCTCCTTTCAGAAGCTCTGTTGTTTAAAATCCCCTGGGTAGTAAACTTCAGAAACAAACTAAGTCNAACTTCTCAGCCATGCAGGGTTCATATTTTGTTTTGGTTTTGTTTCCCATCTAATGTTTGGGCTGAGAGAGTAACAAGGTAATTTCTTTTTTTTTTTTTTTCTCTCTCTCTCTCCCCAGAAGCCATTTAGGGACAGGAGGCAGGGGCTAAAGAGCTTATTTACTTTAGGTAACACACTTGGTGCCAGCGTGCTTGGATCCAGCAGGTTTTTGTACATCTCTGAACGCAGGGACCCCAGCTTTGCCCTCAGCCACCGTTCCTTGGTGCTGACGGGAGATGGAGATAACTGAGGGATATTTTAGTACTACTCTTGCCATCTGGATAATCTGGAAGGAGTTGTCTTCCACTTGTAAAACTTCAGGCATAACTGCCTGACACCCATGAGTGTCTGAACCAACAGCTGCCAGTTTCACGTAGCCTGAGGACAGGCACATTTTCAGTGAATAGTCTGGCTGATATCCTTATTTTTCTACACCACTCTTCTAATCGAAATAAATGCAGATTTGATAAATTCAGACACTGAAAGTTTTCTTCTAAAGTATACTTAGTGGTATATATCTCTCAATATATCAAAAAAAACTGTATCAAAATTATGTTGAACTAGTACTGCTCAGACAGCGACTTTCAGAATGGTTTATTGTGGAGCTTGTCTTACTGTGCTTACAGAAGCTTTAACCTGTGCTTTGGGAGAGGTGATAGTCTATGCAGAAAAGCTACTTTAAAATCACATTCTAACAGTCTGGTTTGCTCACTGGTTAGTCCAAGGTTTCAGTTTGAAGCTGGAAGCTTTCTTTTCCTAGTCAGCAAAAAGCTTTTCATTGACCCCGGGATTAACCGGCTTAATTTGGTGAACTATATTTTTCTCTCATTTGTTCATAAATATGGCATTTTTAATTAACTCTATTGAGAAGATATATAGATTTTTTACAAAAATCTATACATATGCCAAGATCAGAAAATTGGTCTTTTCTGCTATTGTATAGCTGAACACCAGAAACTGTGCAGGTCCAACAACTGCGGTGATTATGTGGGGAAATTAACAAAGTTTATTTTTCCCTGATTAATTTTCTCTGCAGGATTTATAGAAATGAGACACACTATCAGCATATCACTAGACAGGAAAAGAGCAGAATGCAGGCAAGGAATGGATTTACTCAGTTTACTGGAGTACACCCGCTCAGCGCTGGGTTGGGTTTGAGCACAGGGCAGCGCTCTGACCTGCAGTGTGTGTTCTGGGCAGTTGCATAGCACAGACTGGGCAGAACCTCGGTAGCTGCTGTTGAGGAATCAGTGGATTGAGAGTGTGACCAGAGAAAAAATGAAAAAGGGTTAATTTTCTGTGTCATACCTTTGAGCAGCAATCTCAGTTGATGGCAGTGAATTGGCCAGAGCATAATCTTCTGCACTTTTTGTTCCAAGTCCTAAGGACACTGCCTGTTCTGCTTAGTATGGCCTTGGGGCAGATGTAGGTGCCTCTTCTCCACCCGTTTGACAGTATTTTATGTTGAAGATGAAACTACCCAAAATGCATCTCTGGTCTTTTATGGTTGGGTGTCATCTGAATATGTAACGTTCTTCATCATGCTTAGTGTATGTGGAATATAGGAAGTGACCAGAAACCCCAACCCCTGATCCTGACACAAGCCACAAGTATGCCTGTTGCTTTCCTTCGATGTTATCTGTAGTTGTACATAACTCTACCTGCCATCCTGGTGCTCCTTCCTGCTGTTGCCAGCTGCACTGCACTGTGCCAAGCGCAATAGTTTGAGAGGTAGCTCAATGCTCTTCATAATGAGACAGCTGGAAAAAAATAATTTAACTGGAACAGTATCAGAGGTAAAATGCTCAGTCATCCCCTACTGCTTATTTTATCATTTTTATTAGAAGATACATTCATACATACATAAAAATTTAAATGGTAGCAGAGAAATGTAACAATTTAAGAAAAGCTGTGGGAATGCTTCTTATAGTTGCACATTAACCTATGACATGTAGGCACTCTTCAATCAGTAATTCTTAGCTTCCTAGTGTCTAGAAAGCTTAATCTTAGTGATAATATTGTAATTTATTTGACACATGTTATCTAAGATTGGAAAAAGTCTTGCAATGAGAGCTGACAAAGCTCACTGCCCGAGAATCTTCAGGCTATGTGGTTCTTCCCCGTGGCAGCAGAGTATGTGCTGTGGTCTGAGTATCAAACTGCCACGGGAGCAGCAGAGTCCTGTGGCCCTGGAGCCTCTGCACATGCAGGCTCTGTGCATTAGCAGGTATGTCTGTGGGAAAACCTACCATTATGTATGAACACAGTTTGGTTACTTTAAATACACCTGAGCTATTAATCTTTGTTTCACCTGCTTTTTATGTTGGAGTTAATGAAGGCCGGTTAATCATGAGAGGAAAGAAAAGTTCCTGGCTGACCTTGAAGCAAGGTCAGCATATCTTAGTAGCATCTGTCTGCCCATCTGATTGTTCTCTGAATTGTGTGTGTAGGCTCAGAGCACAAGCACTTGCTGGTTTTCTGCGGGGTTACAGCAGAAAAGGCACCTTAGTTTTCAAGTTCAGCTCCTTCTCAGTCAGATATGTTAGCTAGTAACTGAAAGCCTTCTGTCGTGGTGAGCTGATAGAAGAGAGACCAGACTATGAGAGATGAAAGGACAGGGTGAAAGAGGGACTCTGCCTTTTCCCCAGAGTCATTAGGAGCTGTGTCTTTTTCATCATATTTTCCTCAGCATCTATTTTGGGGTTTTCTACAGCTTTGTGTCAGAAATGATTAGACCTATTCTGAGCTGTTGTAGCAGTGCTTGGAGCTGCAGGTGAAATGCCTACAGCAGCCCCTTGAGCACTCCTCTAATTCAGGTGGCAGGAGGGCAGGAATGAAGGAAGCCTCTGTTAGGGCTGTGGCTGGCACATCCCTTTGAAATGGTTTTATTCTCCAACAGCTTGTATAAGTGCTCATAACTAACCATGCTGGTAATTCCCATGTCTGACAGGGATACTCTTTAAGTGACAGTGCTACTTCCAGATTGAGATCTGGCATTTTTATAGTTTCTTATTGTCCTGTTAGATCTAAACCTGTATGATGATGAAAGAACATACAGTACCTTTTCCCAGGAGCTGAAGCTAAGATCTTCATCCTAGCCACACTGTGTGCAATCCTTGACTGGTTTTCAGCCCCTGTATCCATCATCTCTGCTTTTCTTGACACATCATATGTTTTTCTCTTTTCTTTCTTTTTTTTTTTCCCCTCTGATTTGAGTTTAGTCTTCTTATTGTGGCATTCTCCATTTCTGTATTGAATTTTCCCACCTTTTACAGTACATGTTAGCCTAACCAACTCCCATGTGGCTTGGATGTAAATCATGCTTTTTGACCTCAGACTCACAAAGCATGTGCTTTAGAATCCAACTTGAAAATGCTGAACCTTGCAGTCTGGTACAGGTAGAGAAGTTCTGTAACCAACATGAATTTTTGACGTTTTCTGTGCACTCCCCACATTGTGAGAGACACTGGCAATGAACATTAAACCTGTCATGATGTGTTGGACTTAACCTCTAGTAACACTCCTATTTCAGTCTGTTTAGCAAGAGGTTGTTCTATGCAGGTATTCTTACTGTCACACAGATCTGCAACTGTTCTATGCCTTTGCTTTGAAATTTTATCTATTATATCCAGACAGCACAGGCTTTAGTTTTAAAATTCTTATTTGAAAATACAAACACAGTGGAGATTAATCAAAAAGTAATGAATAATTTAAATTGAAAGAGAACTCTGAAGTGATTGCTCACTCCCTGATAACAAAATGGGAATTAAATGAATATCAACATTGGGAACATCGTGTTTTCAGGAGTAAGCACAGCATTTAACTGACCTACGAGATCTCCCGTGCCCCCAGAGCGAGTGCTTCATTACAGAATTGTCATTAACCACTGTAGTTAAGGATGCTTTGAGCTTTGCAGCTCAAGTGGGTGTTTAATCCAAAAATCTTTCCTTGATTTTGATAGAACACTCAAAGAAGCAAACGTGAGAGGGTACAAATATTAGCAGCCCTTCCGTGTTTATCGTTTCCAACAGACCTGTTAACTGTGGACTGTAGGAAAGGTCATGGGAAGACAGATAGGTGAGATATACATTTTGTTTAATGGAAGAATCCTCACAGCTTGATTGCTGTTCTAGTTATTCATGGAGAAACATGGATGTTGCAGTTCTTTTACATCAGTTACTACGTTGAAAAATCTAAATTGTCTTCTGAACCAAAGTATCCTGATGATTTGGTACCACATGAAATAGCAGACTGCAAAAAGAGAAGGGGTGTTGTGTTTTACATACACAGATCTCTCTGAAACTGTTATGTACAAGCACCTAAAGCCTATGTGTAAGTCCAGGCTAGTAGCAAGAACCCACAACTGCCTCCTCAAGGTCCTTGTGGATTCTGTGAGTTCAGAGAGCAGTACCAGCCAGAGGAGATCCTGTCATCTCTCCTGCAACAGCTCACACCCAGCTCTTAGGGCTGAGCAGTGGGACTGACAGTGCTGTTCTCCTGCTGGGTGTGAAGCTGGGAACCTTACTCTGTAGCAGCCCTGCTGATTCCTGCAACTTTTCTGTGTAAGTAGGCACGTACTTCATCACCTAGACACTGCTTGCTCCTTAGAGCATTGCTGGGGCTTGGGGTGTAAATTCTGTCATGTCTTTCAGGCCCAGATATGGTCTTTCCTACCTAATGCTACAGTGACAACAGCACCAGTGTTAAACAGTTGTTCTACTCTTTTGACCTAAAGAATAGGAGAAGAATCACCTTGCAATCACAGAGATCTGTGACTTGACAGTTAGGTGGCTGCTGATACCGTGTGCAGGGTGCTTCTGAGGGTGTACAGGTACACACATAACTGAGCACACACACAGACATTTCAGCAAGAAGTAAGTACAGGAAGTAGTTGAGGTGATTTACTGCTGTGTTGGGTGATTTGTACAAGGTCATATTCTCTTTTATTTGCTTTCCCCCTTTTTACCATTTGAGCAACTGTGAAAAACAACACCAGAAACTGGTGTTTAGCCCAAGAGCTTGTCTACCCCAGAGCACAGACATGCTGCTCACAGGCTGACCAGGTCCAGTGTTCTGCCAGGTGTGGGGTGCCTGGCTCTGTATTTGAACCTAGAACATCCATCAAACATAATTTCCCAGAATCACGTTTGTAACAATCTCATCCTACCTCTGCTCATGATGTCCTCACGTGTGGTTTAGGCCTCTTGCATTTTCCCTCTAGACTAATATGCAGATACCTGCACCGTGAAACACGATGGTGACATTTCATCAATAGCTCCTTGCCTGAGGTGTAACATGAAGCTTTTCAAGTGACAGCATAATGTATTTTTTTTAAAATACCTCTTAGAAGGATCAGAAAGAAAATACCTACTTAATTTTCCCATGTTCCCCAGACACGAAACAATCCTACACGTTTGAGTTAGTCAGCTCTTTCTCATGACTCTCAAAGCTTGTGGAAGTGCCAGTTAAAGTCAGTTTTTCCTGGGAGATGTTTCCTGCCATCACAGGAGGATTCTCTAATAGCTGTGTAGTAGTGCTTGCTTTGCTTTAAGAGCAGTGCAGGGATTTAGAATGAGTTATGGCCTTAAGTGTTGACCAATATTCTCCCAATTACGTGGAAATATTATGGACCAAAGGTGGTGAGGGCTCCTTCCTGAGGGAGGCTGCTGCAGGGCTCTCCATAGATCCCGTCTCTGACATTTCCCTATCCCAGCATAGGGAACATGTCTGTAAACCTGTTCAGATCTGCTCAGGAAGACCTGAGTTCCCATGGCTGAAGCAGTTTGGAGCTTGCTGTGCCTACCCTGCGAGTGTGCTGCATGCCAGTCACACGGAACACACCGCTGCCCGTGCTGCATGAGCTGGGCACAGCACGTGCTGCAGGGTTCGTGCAGGGCCGCAGCAAGAACTGCAACATGGCAGGAGCAGTTCTACATGTGGGGTTCACTCTGCCCACCTGCCCAGGCCCTGTGAGTTACATTTTGTGTAATTCAGTATATTCTGTAGCTAGAGAGGGAGTACAGAAAGTACAAAGTTAAAGACCTGATAGTCCTTCAAGTGGGCAATGTTACGTTTTTATTCCATGCATTATGGAAATAATGAAATAACAGGTTTTCCCCAAGGTCTCTGCTTTATTCAGGCACAGGGTCAACTAAGCTCATTTCACAACAGCTCTGCAGTTTTGCTTTATCCTTTTCACTTTCTGGTCCTGTAAATACACTGCATATTGTTCTGACCTTGATCATCACAACCAGCCTTTCAGCACCACTTCTTCCTGCACTGTCCATGTGCTTTGGGTATTCTGTGTTATGTGTATAGCATGACCCTGTTTTACTGATGTGAGATACGTGGTGAGACCAGAATGAACTCTGCCAGTCCTTTGGGGGGTTGCACTGTGAGGCTGGTAGACCTGGCTTTTTATGCTGTGGTTTTTGGAAGTTGTTCCAGTCATGATTTTCATTCTCCTTGGTTGCAATGGAGACTGGTTGGTAATTTTGTACTTTAGCTCAGACACCCATTAAATGAGGACTACCCAATTAATGAACATTTGAGAAAGGGTTGTTCCATGTGATTTATGGACATAATGTCACACAGAAACTATGTAGCAGAGACAGGAAGAGAAACTAATTCTCCAGAACAGTATTCCGTTGTCTTCACTACAGCACATCCCCTTTCTCCCTTCTTTATCTCTCTTCTTTCATTACATGTGCTGTAATCATGGCAACAAAAGAGGCAAGGGATCCTCCAGGCAACAGGACCCTCTGTTTGTCAGCTCGATTCATCTCCCTGGGCAGAAAGATGAATGGTAATGCAGATTGTGTCCTAGACCTGCACATAAGAAGAACAAATTACGATTACCCAGGCAGACTTACTATCTGGGTGCTGCCAGCTGGACTTCAAGAAACAGCACTTTCCAATTTTACTGAAAAATGTTCTCTTCTCTTTTGTGGAACTGTGTACCACCATAAGTTAGTTACCAGCAGGATGCAGCGCAGACCAGTGCTTCTGAAGTAACGGTGTGAATCCGGAAGGCTGTGAAGTGTGGGAAAGCCTCAAACAGGGATCAGAGCACAGGCAGCTCTGCTGTTCCCCTCCCCACTCAGAAGATGGCAAGCAGAGGGACACAATCTCTCACTGTCATGCCTCAGTTCTACTTGGAGAAGGCAGGCAGCACTGTGGAGTTGATGCTTGTTCACTCTGCCCCCTTCCTCTGGGAACAGAGCTTCATGGCGTGGGGTCACTGAGCAGCCAGTGAGTGTTTTCCGTGCAGGAGCCCAGCAGGAGCTGTGCTGCTCTGGGCTGAGCTGGCCACGGCGATGCTCTGCTCTGCTCACACTGTCACTGCGTAGCACTGGGCCTGGAGCGTCCGGGGAGCGGCTCTAATGAGGGCACAAATGTTGGCACAGGAGATACAAAGGTTCTGTCCTTTGGTGTTGGGGCTTCCTAATTAGTAAAGTATAACATACAAAGGGTTTGGGCTTTACTTTTAATCTCATTTTGGTTTTAAATAGATAAAAAACGTGAGAGGAAACAGTTGCATCTTTTAAAGTAGGGACAAATAGAAGACTATGAAATATTTTCAGTCCCCAAATTGATGATCACCTACTGCTCAATTGACTTAATTATCACTAACTGAAGGATTTCAAGGTACAAAGTTTATAAAGCATGAAGAGGGTGCTCTCTGGTACGCATCCTTTCCTCTGGAATTTACTCATGCCAGGAGTGTATCAAGCCCCATCTCATTTCAGGAAAACCACACTCCTTTTGTCCCAACCTCTCACCAGCTGCTGGCTCTGCTTAGGGTTTGGTTTTGCTTAGGTTGGGTTTTTTAGGAGCCCTTGGTTTGCAGTTTACTGGCAGTTTTTTCTTTGTCTCTGTCCTTCAGAAATTCATTGTTCTGCAGAATTGTGCTATATTCATTCCATGTACTTGGAAAATTTTACAACTGATAGGCCAAGCCAGGTGTTGCAAATTCCTTGCTCTCAGGAATAATTTACAATGCTTTGCCATGAGCCAGATGGATGACACCTGGATTTGTGAAGGGTAGCTACAAGAGCCCATCTGTACCCATGAGAAGGTTGAGTGAGAACAACTTCCCCTGAGGTACAGTTTATGAATGGCTAGTGCTGGGTGTGACATAGACTAATAGTAAACTATCTGTGTACCTCAATCAGTCCTCCAACCACAGGTCAGTATTGCAGTACGAAATGTCACGTGGTCAAACGGGGCAAGAGTGTGAAGAGCTTCTCTGTAGGATCAAGTGTGTGGGTTTAAAATGTTGCCACATTTGGACTTGTGACAAAAATTTGGTGTTTTCATCCCTTGTGAGTTAGTCCATCTCTCGTGTTTTTCCAGCTACCAGAAATCTACCTGTGGTTTCTAAATTCATTTTCCATTTTCCATTTCCTTGATCAGTTGTAGAGGTGTCTGTCCTTCCAGAAACCTGAAATTGATAATAATGATTATCACAAGTTAGATATCACTGGTTCTCTGAGAATACAGCCCAAAAGAAGCTACACTGATTCTATTATTCTGTTGAGTAAATAAAATTCCTTCTGTTTTACTATTTAAGCCTGAGCCATAAGTTCTGGTGGCATTTCTAGGTCGATGTCATATAGTGCAGGAAAAGCAATATGATTCAAGTTACCTAGAATATGTGAACATTGGCTTACAGAACATCTTTCTCATGGAGCATTTGCTGCTTTTTATGGTGAAGCACTGCCAGGTGTCTTTAGATGAGATTTGTTGTCTTTGAAGGAAATCATATGGCTCATGGCCAGAATGTGATCTGTGTCTCTAACAGGTGCACAGGGCAAAGTGCCCTCTACTGCTCTTCTCAAGCAGCTCTGGGAGTTCTCAGTTCAGTGTACAGTTCTTCTTTGCCCCCATTTCCACTAGGACTTGCTGTCCAAGGAGTAATCAGGCATCAGTGTAGCTGGCATGTCCCGACAGGAAAGGCTGTGGCTCATGTGAGTGCTAGACAATGCCCCAACAACACACCGTGCAGAAGAGGAACGGGAGGAAGCGGCGGCTCCGGCATGCGCTGATCCAGCTTCCCAGCCTCTCCTTATGCTCAAGAAGACCGTGCATTTTCAGTTGACCTATGCTACTTACAGCTTTTTGGGAGCTTCCAGTCTTGTTAAAGAGCCTGTCTGTCAAAAGGCTTTCTCTGTGCTGTTTTTTCCTTACCAAGTGGTGAAACTTTGAGATGTAACCAGCTGTATCTTATTCAGCATGACAGCAATGAAACCATTTAAGCCACTGACGCAAATTAAATGTGATCTTAATGTTAATCCTCAACAGAAACACTCTGAACAGTCCCAGAAACGAAGGTCTCAATTGATCACATGTAAAAGAAATACATCCCCTTCGTGTATTTACAAGTATTTGATTGCTGTTATTAGTCATGAAATCATTACCTGCTTTGCCTCTTGCCTGGATCAAACTTAGGGTAACTAATGGCTACACAGCCATTGCCTCTGGCTATCAGTCAGTGTTTTGTTACTTCTCTGAAAAGCACTGTGGTTGCCTGCTTTAAAAAAACAACCCCACACAACCCTCACAGAGCTCGTTTATCCCAGGCAACCAGGAGTCAGAATTTATTGGATTGGAAATAACAGTGCAGCTGTGTAGATGTGGGTTCTTTACACTGCTCTCGTGGCGAAAGCAGGAGTTAAAAGAGGATATTCACCTCCAGTAATATCATACCCACACACTATTTGAATGACATCAACTCCTCTGCTGGTGTATTTCTAAAGCAAAACAAATATTACAAGTTATACTAATGTTCTGAGATTATTGTGAGAATGCTCTCACCATGTCAGAGCATGCTCCCTTTTTTTATTTCTCAGATTCAGAATTTAGTTTTTACACCTCTTCAGGATATAAATGTTACCATAATCATGTTCTAGAGCTACTTCCTTGTTAGACTTAACAGAGCTTTTAATTCTTAATCCTACAGTGACCAGAACCGTGTCCTGCTGCCTGACTGGGGCCATTACTCATTGCTGAAAACACCTGCTTTTTCCTGGATAAATGGTGTCTTCTCTCTCTCCATCTACATTTGTATATTATCTTCAAATGGCATATTTTGTCTTTAGATTATTTTCTCCACCTTAAATTTTAAAATTTGTGTAAATAATTATCAAGTGAGAATGAGATAAATGCTCATTCTATTGAAGCTGCAGTTGCTAACACCTTACAGTGTCAACAGAATCATTAAAGAGTTCATACTGGGTGAGGTTTTCCTCCAGAAATTCTGTCTCTCTTTCTACTGAGATTAGGATGAGCCTGTGCAGACTGGCTGCATTACTCCTAATCTACACTGCTGGGAAGGAGAGAGGAATTTGAATATCACTCACAACTTACTTTTCTTTGGGAAGGTTGTGCCTTAGAGCAGCTTTGCCGAGCACGATTGCCTCGTGCAGTTGCCTCTGTGGGTCTGCAGTCAGTATATGCATAAAGGTGATTCCTTCTGGGCCTGTTTTAACCTCAGCATTTTGTTTGCCTTCAGGTGTGGGTGGATGCTGGTACACAGATATTTTTCTCTTACGCCATCTGCTTGGGGTGCTTGACAGCCCTGGGAAGTTACAACAACTATAATAACAACTGCTACAGGTAATACCTTCCACACTTTATTTTCATGTTTTCTGGCAGTGATGGAAGTGTCCACACACTTTGCTTTACTCTGAAGTCCTTTGCTTTTCCTTTAGCTATTTGTATGAGTAATCACTTGAGCCTTGCACAGCCACAGGCCCCTCAGTACACATGAGGATACACAGTTGCATGTATAATGCAGACAATTTCATACATGTATAATCATGTATATGTGCAGTATTTGATTGTATAACATACATCTACTTTTAATCAAATCATTAAAAAGTATTATTAAAAAGCACCTGAGTGGGCTGTGCTCTGAATGTCACTTTTCCCACAGTTCACTGGCTCTGAGCTGGAGCACGGTAGAAATTGATAGCATTGCATTGCTTATCTTCAAAGACATCACTAAGGAAAGTGCTAATAACTTGAGCAGGTTTAAATCTTTTCTGAATCAATGTCAAAAGAATATGACTCACACAAAATCCTCATTCCATTTTACTGGCATGGGCAGGAATATGAGTGCTGCTTTTTCTTCTGGCATCAGTTGCTATTGGATTAGGTTTTTTCTACTCTTCAACAGCCTTTAATGCTAGACAGTAAATGACAGTTTGATTATGCTGACTCCATCACAATCTCCTGACAGATAATTGGAATTTCATTTTTCTGTAAAGGAAATAATACAGTCCAAAAGCAAAAGAACCCCAAACACATCACCCCAACCCCCCAAATTTAGTATTTAAATTCTAAGTCGGGAGACTTGGGGCAGCAGTTTTAGGAACACACCTTCTTCCAGTGCCTTACCCATGACCTGGTATTCAGGTGGAGAAACCCCAGCCAGTAGGATGGTCCAGGGAGGGAGCTGGATCCTGTAAATCACAGAGACACATCTTAGCACCATTTGAATGCCCACAAAGCTCCCCAGCTAAGGGTACTTTGCCATCTAAACATACACAGAAACTTAACAGCTACTGTTCAAATGCTTTGCTGTGTAAGGCTGTGCAGGTCCCCTATGATCTTCAGTGCTGATTGATGTTATTTTCAGAATAATGATGAAACTGCCCCTACAGAGGGTATAGAACAGTGGGTAATGAAAGTTTTGCCTAATTAGCCAAAGTGATGCTTTAACAAAGGCACGACTCCTTTTCGCTCTTCCTTTGTTTTATTTTTATTTCTTTCCAGTTGCAGTCCATCTAGAAACTACCCTGTCACTGCCTCAAGGACTGCAGTGATCTTTCTGCTATGGTTTTGTAGCTCATTACAGAAAGCAGCAGTTCTGCTGTGTGATCAGAGGGCTTATGTAATTTTCCTCCTTTTCCTCTGACCCTGGCAGCATTGCTTGTAAGAGACATGGGCAGCTCTTTTAAAGCTCCTAAGCAGGATGCTGCAGCAGAGACCTTTTTACTGAATATGAGCTTCACAGTTCCTCTATCAAAATGTTCTCACAAATTTCCTGGATAGGACAGATTTTATTGTGTCCCAAAGTGTGACTCTTAACAACCTGATGAAACAAGTAGGACAGAAGTTGTGTGCAGAAAGCAGCTGAGTTAAAGAGGGCTGTTAACAGAGCAGGGTGTAGGAAGTAGCTATGCAGGGGAAAACAGAATTAAATTTGTTTTTTAACACACACTTAAAAAAATTAAACTCAAGGCATGGCTATGCCTCTTTCAATACCTGCAGTGTGCTGTCTGATCACCTTTTCACGCTCTGTTTTACTAACGTGCTTTTTTTTCTAAGGGACAGTTGCAGTGGAAAATAATGAGGTATTTTAGTGGGAAATGGGAAAATCTGAACTGCATGAGGGTTTTTTCTTATTACCAACTTAATCTAATTCATTAACACTGTAAATGAATTGAAAACAAATCACATCTTTGAATAGGAAAAGATTTTTTATTACCCTTGCTTATCTTTCCTCGTAATATGGTTTCAGAGCACTGCTCCCTTGTGCTGCAGGCTGCACCTCGGTGGGACAACTTTTATGTCTGACCCCATGGACAAATCAGGCATTAGCTGCCATGGTGCCACTGTTGTGACAAAGAAAAATGAGGGTTTTTATACACTGTCAACAAATGGACAAAACTTTTAAGAAAGGAAGATGTGTTCTTTATCAAGCCTCTAGGCTAAAGGAAAAGGGAACTGGTCTCGAGGGGATGATAATGGCCAGAAAGTAACCAGAGGGATGCCAAAGGCTCTGTGGCCGCTTCTCCCTAATCAGAGAAGCTCCTTAAGGAAAGCAGAATGAATTTTCAGCAGTATCCTGCCTGTTGGGCAGGGAGAAGATAAGGGATGGATGTCTTGAATTATTCAGGTGATTGGCAAGACATGAATTTGGAAGAATGTGAAGTTTTCATAAAAATTTGAAGTTTTCCTTTCATTTGAAATGAGGTTGGGCTTCAGTCAGGCTCTGGTGCCTTCCTACCAAGGATGGTTTTAAAAAATTGATGGAAAATTAGCAAAACTTCCTGTTGTCCTACCAGTGATCCTTGGGTGTTTGTGTTATAAAAGCCACTGGATTCAGAGCCAATGGTTCCAGATCCCCCTTTCAGTTTTCCTTCCTGTAGCAGAAGAAAAAGACTGAACTACAGGTTACACACTTTGCACTGAAGGAAAATAATGGAAGGAGTTGAAGGGTTAGTAGAATTCTTGCAAATATAAAGGAAGGATGGAAATTAAAATCAGACATTATGTTTTTTTATCAGACAGGAAATGCTGGCAGGTGCCCAAAGAACATAGTGTTTGGTCTGTGACTAACTGGGGAAGACAGTGATGGAGCTGTGTTATGTAAAGAGAACAGGCACCTCGCTAACTGGAGATGATGAAAATCTCCTTAGGTCCACTTTTACCCATTTCCTTGGAAAATGGGTAAAAAACCTATCCCATAACTGCTGAGTACAGTGGCACTGTGCTTTGTGAGTCTTCCCTGAGAGAGGAGAAGTGGCTGTGCTCCTCTTCTGCTCTCACAGCTGATCTAGACATATAGGACTGTGCAGCTGAAAGCACTTGGACCCTGACCTAGGACCTTCCTTCAAGAGGAAGAGCAGAAGGTGCCAGGGGCTCGGAAGGTACACAGGGAGTACTGTTTTTCTCATGGTTAGGAACTAGTAGCTCTCAAATGTCCTGTGCCACACCATTCATCAAAAAAACCAAACCCAAAAACAACAAAAAACATGTTTTTGGGTTGTTTGAAGTCTGGGAATTACCTAAAATAAACCTTATCTACAGCAAATGGGCTGTTCCAAGTCGGGGCTTCACATGGATGATTAACAGCCAGATCCATCCCAGTGAAGTAATATCTGCTCTTTTTTTTCCCCCAAAGGATTAAAAAAACCAAGCACCACTTTCTGACATCTCCTATTGGCAGGGTTTCATCACACTTAGTTTTAATTGCTCATCATTGAGCTCACCACTTTCTTTGGTGAGAGAGGCTGGGTTGAGAATCCCTCCAGAGCTCCAAGGCTGAAATATGCTGAGAATGGGGAGGGAGCTGATCCTTTGGGTTTGTTGCTCTGCAAAGCACAAAGATCTCTGTGCTCCTGGTTCTTTTCTTTTAGATTGCTTTAAAACCTCCAAAGCCTGGCTGTGCATGACTACAGGAAGCAATTTCATAGGAAAATCAAATAAATGACAAGTTAGAATGCCAATCACTTTCAGGATTTTCAGAAGTTTTGAAGGACATGTGCACCCCTGCTGATGAACAACCAGTTTGTCAGAGAGAGGCTGTGCATGCAAGGAGAACTGGACTTCTCCATGTCCAGTCTTGATCTCCAGATGGGACTATCCATGTATTGCCATTTCTGATCAAATTTCGGTGATTTCTATATGTGCTATATGGAAATTATTTTACTGTGAAATGATTATGAAAGCATAAAAGCTATTCTCAGGATAGTGGTTGAAATTAACTGTGGACAAGGTAATGACAGAGGCCAGAACCCTCCCGTGGCCCGATGGCCAGCAGTACTGCAGGGTTTGCCTGCGCCCTGCCCTCGGGACGGTCCGGGCAGCCAGGCAGAGCAGGAAGGGCTGTGAGCAGAGGTGGGAGGTGGTGCAGGGCTTGCTAATGAGCATATGAAATGCTGGGGGTGGCCACCTCACTTGCAACTTAATAAAGTGATGATAGAATTACAGCATTAAAATACCCAATGAAACAAGCAACAGGACATACAATTTGCCAAGGAAGTTTTGCTGCAATATATGCCAAGGCTTCAAAAAGACAAATGGTCTCTGATTCTCCAAAAAATCACTGTGAATGTGTGACAAGGGCGGGAATCATCACTGAAGATGTGGGTTCAGAACCTGTTAGATTTTATAGGGTCATTTGTTCTCACAGAGTTCTTGCACAAAAGAAATGCCTCAGAGCAGTAGCAGGGTGGGAGTAGATGAGACTAAGGCATAGTCTTGACAGAGCTACAGACTTGCCTGTGCTCCAGTGTTTCAGAATCCTAATTTACTGTCAGGCATCTAGGTTGGGTTGTTGTTTTCTCAAGCTCGTAGCTGTCACTCACAGCGAATAGTTTTAAGAGACTGACTGTCACGATAGATCATTCCTACCTCATCATCTGTCAAGCCCAAAGTGCTGTCGGAAAGGAGGATGAACAATGTTATTTCACTGAGCTCTGGGGAAAGATGGCATCTTTCTGCAAGAGTATTTTCCTTTTCTCAAAGTGATTTACTATTGTGACACTTCCAATCTGGGAGAGGAGGCATTTTTTCACCTCAACCTCATAATTTGTCATTGTTTGATGTGCAGGCTGCATAGGTGTGAGAGATGACTGTCCCTGCACTGTCTCTGCCTCCTTGTTGGGCACCTTTTTAAGCATGTGCACCCTTCTTAGATTACATACAGTGCTTTTCATTAACCACTTCTTAGAAAAACCTTATAAACCAAACTGGAGCTGTCTCTTGTCTGGGCACATATTGTCAATATGCTGTAACTGGAATAGAGTTAGCTAACTGACCACAGGCATCTTTTTCAGGAACCAAATTGCTGCTGTTGTTACATACATGTATATATATGTAGGTTATAACTGAGTGCACAGCCTCTGGAATACATTACAGCTACTTCACAGAAGCGGTTCTTAACGCTGTTCTGATGGTATTTTTACATGTTGTTTGCAAACATTCTGTCGAGAAACTGTGAGTAGCCACAGGTTTGCAGTTCAACCAGTTAAAGTGTGAGCAAGGGCATTGTGCTGGTGTCATCCTGCAAGTGCTGCTGCCTGCCTGACCTCTCTCAGGCAGAGCCTCAGTTGGGCCTTACCCTTCGCGAACAGCTTAGCGGCCATGCGCAGCTTGGCGGTCTGGCCGTGCTGTGGCTCAGCATGTGAAAGACACTGGGGCTCTGGAGATCAACTGCAGTGTTTCTTATTTGTATTTTCAGAGACTGCATCATGCTCTGCTGCTTGAACAGTGGCACAAGCTTTGTTGCTGGTTTTGCTATCTTTTCAGTTCTTGGATTTATGGCCTATGAGCAGGGCGTGCCCATCGCGGAAGTTGCGGAATCAGGTAAGTTCCAACACCAGTTTTCTGGGGGAACAAAAAACGCCCAGAGTTTGCTGCCAGAACCCTTCATCTGTGCCATGTCTTATGAATAAGTTGATTGGTTTGAGCTTTACAAAACTCCTCTTGAAAACCTGTTACCTACCTGACTCACCAGAATAACTGCTGATAGAAGAGTTCATAACTATCTTTATGGTCATACATTTTATGTCTGAAAAAAATGTTACTGTGCACTGCACCAAACTCATAAAGTCCAGAAGCTATTGTATCAAAACTGACTCCAGCTGAGCACCCAGAGGATTGCTCAGCAGAGATATGCTGCTCAGTTATGCCCTTTCAGTGTTATATCCTCATGAAAAGAGCGTTCGGTTTTCTTTAAAGGAGGCAGACAAAAATACACACAAATATTTGTTCCTTCTGAAAACAAAACAAAATATATAGCTATTTAAGTAGTAAGGAAACAGCATTTAGGAGGAACCTTTGGAAGCCTTCTTGCTTAACATGTACTTCCCAAATACAGATCTCTAGCAGTCTAATGCCATGTCCTAATGTTAGTCAGGCTTTCTTCCCTGAGACATGCACTGAGACACCAGCTGATTGAGAATAAAAGTTCTTGGTTTGAGTCCAAGGCCAAAGGGCCCAGCTCTTCTAGAAATTAACCATCTAGTTCATTACCATCACTTGTAGTTAAGCATCCAGTTAAATGTAACTTCTCCTTAACACCTTTGTGGCTGTAACAACTTTATGTATCTCTACAACTCAACAGAACAAGGAGAACAGGAGTGCTGCCTGGAAAGAGAAGCAGTATAATGCTGACCTGTTGAGGAGAAATGGCTCTCATGAAGTTAGGCAAGGTTAGCAGGAAAACTGCAGAGCAAGTAGAGCTTCACCGATGCTGTCATGGACAATATTTCTCTTTTCCTAAAACCCTCAAGAGAACTGGCTTATATTATTATGGAAACTATACAGAAAAAAGGTTAAAAGACTACAGTGATTATGGAGACTATAAGACTTGCACCACTTAGGGCTTCCAAGACTCAAGTCTAAGCAGTGACTGTGTTCCTGCACACATTGTAAGACACAGTGTGGTCTTAGGGAGAAAAAAAAAGATTGCAGCATATGTTAATAGTTTATATAAGGCAATCAAAGGACCACAAGCTGTTATTTATTCAGGTATGTGTCTTGCTGTAGATCCACCCAAAGAAGAAGGAGAACATAAAGTACAGTGACCTCTTAAAAGAAGTCTTGACCTTAAAACGTGGACAGGTCGTAGGCAGTTGATGGGTGAAGCAAGTCTTCATTAGTGATCAGCCTCATCACCAAATATTTAGATGATTAGAGATGTAGAGTTTGTCAAGGTTTTCGGTCTTGTATTTAGCTCCTCATAAAAGAGTTTGTGCTGGCAAGACCCTCACAAGCAGCTCAGCATCCCCACTGCTCTTCACTCGCCCATCCCAGTGGGATGGGGAAGAGATCAGGAAGATAGCAAGGAAGAGAAGTGGTGGGTCCACACAGAGAGGTCAGGAAGTGATGCAGTGCAGGCACAGTTAGCAATGGTCACAACAGCTACTGGTGTTGAGCAGAGCTGTTCTACCCACGGCTCCGAACCACAGCGCCGGGGGTGAAGAAGGTTGGCTCCATCTCACTCATACCCAGTACCCAAAGATAAACGATTTCCTTTCTTTCCTCCCTGTTCAGGACCAGGACTTGCATTCATTGCTTACCCTAAAGCTGTTACCATGATGCCTCTTTCTCCTCTGTGGGCAACACTGTTCTTCATGATGCTTATATTCCTTGGATTAGATAGCCAGGTATGAAACAAATGCTATTTAATTACGTTGTCAGCTTCCCTGCCGTGTGATATATGTATGTATATATCAGCATCCTTGATGTAAACAGGGGCTAACCTGATGAGAGAATGAACCCCAACTGAACTCCTTGCTTAAAGCCATTGATTCCATGTCCTTTTAAATCTTAGTTGTGTGATAGCAGAAATCCATTCCTTTAAGATTTCCTGTGAATGCTGATTCAGCCCCAGTGTAGCTTTTACTTTTAACATGGTAATCAGCTTCAGCTTGAAACATGAGTGATTAAAATTCCCAGTTCAGTAAAAGACCATTGTGTCTTCTTCTCCTGTTTGAAGCACTTTGCAATGAAAACCGAGTATCAGATAATGATGATGTGAATTCCTATGGTGTATTTATACTTCAAATACTGTAGTGAGAAATGTGTAGTCACATTCTACAGCCTAGTGACAGCATAGAAGCTGTTCTTCCTGTGTGACCATCAAAATTGTGAAAGCTGTTTGATGACAAATGCAAAGTAGCTGGCATTTTTAGCATGCAGCTCAGCTCTCAGCATGATTTGGTTCAGGAGGTTTATGATTTATATACTCTAGAATAAACCTCTTCAGTGCTTATTTTGCATGACATTTCCAATCATTAAAGTTAATGTTTAATAACTGCTCTTTTTCCTCCTAATAATGTTTTTAAAATTACTTTTTTAAAAATGAGCAATTCCTGAATTCTGCTCCTGACTGTTCCCATGAAACAGGCGTTATATTGTCTAATTTTGGGCATTCATTCTGGTGGTATCTCAGAAACCTTGCTCCAGAGCCCTGAGTCAGGAGCTCGGGCCTCTTGCTTTCTGCTGATTTTGGAACTTAGGAAGGATGTGCTTTCCCCCCTTCATTAGGCACACTTGGGCCCCTAATAGCTCAGTGGAACTTCTCTCTTCTGTCCAATGGAGAGAAGTTCTCCTGAGAACCTGCAGCTCATTTACCAGTGCTGGGTGTTAGCATGGTGCATCGTTCCTTTGAGTGGCAGCAGGGTAGGATGCTTAGGGTGGAATTTGAATGGTTTGTACAAGATCTAGGTCCTGTTCAAGGCACATTTGAAGGATTTGATTTTTATGTGATCCCCCTGCTACAAGTCAAATGCAAGTGAGATGTTTTAGTGGATTCATCCGTTTGGATCAGGTGGTGGACTGGAAATCCACAGCTTTGGACGTTCAATTCTAGATTGACATTCCTCTCAGTTTGAGCTTCTGCTTATAGAGTGTCCTCAGGGATCGCTCAGTCTCTGTGATGAAAACATTGAAGGATATTTGAAGTGTTTATTAGCAAATCCAAATCCCAGCAGCAGAGGAGACACACATTTAATCTGCACTCTCATCTGTTCTAGTTTGTGTGTGTGGAAAGCCTTGTGACAGCTGTGGTAGATATGTACCCAAAGGTTTTCCGAAGGGGCTACCGAAGAGAGCTGTTGATTCTGGGCCTTTCCATTGTGTCATACTTCATCGGCCTCATAATGTTGACTGAGGTAAGATGTGCTTTGTTTTACTACTCCAACAGAGAGGAAATGGGTTTCTGTTTACAATTGTGGCAGGTAAAGTGCAAGAACAGTTGCCATGGACAAACTTCACTGACAGAAACACAACTGTGAAACACTTCAGAGCCTGTTCTCAGCTACTGTATAATGTTGGAAATGTGAAGTGTATCCTTGCTTTTTCAGTTGAGCTAAGGAAATATTTTAATCAAAGTTACATAGACAGGGAAATTCCATCACCTTTGTACCAGCCAAACAGATATACTGATTATGGTTTCTGCTTATTTACTCTGGGCAGCCTCATCTGAAAAACAACTACATTTTTGATTAATAGATCAATAAAGATGAAGTGAAGTGAAAATAGAAAACTTAGATTTTTATAGCACTATGCCAGGTCAATCAATACAGTCAATCTCTGAAGCAGAAATTGCTTCAGTAAAAGTAAAGGGAAATAAAAAAGAAAATAATTTTTTACAAACAAACAAGGATGTTTGCTTTGGGATGTCCTAAGCCAAATATTCTGAGGGTGTCAATCCATCCCATCAGGTCATGATACAACATGTCTGCCACCGCTGTGTTTGGTACCCAGGGTGGGGAGGGGGGCTGGGATGCTTTCTTTGGTATGAGGCAGGAGTTGAGTCTCACCATGAGTCTTGCTGCTCAGGGCTTGCTTCGCAGTGAGCTCTGTCAGGAGCCTTCCTCTCCTTCGTGTTCCTCTCTCAGAACAGGAGAATGAGCAGAATTCCCTGACATTCCCTGCCTGCATTCTCCTGCTTGCCGGGCCATTAGAGCCTCCCTGTGGCAGGCAGCGAGGCAAAGAAAAACGGTTCGTGTCCGGGGAGCTGTAGAAAAAACTGTCTGCAGAAGGTGTCCCTGCAGGAGCCTGGCTGTATTAACTGTGAGGGGCCACAACGTGTCTCTGCTGGCCAGGAATCTCAGCCAGGGTTCCCACTGCAGCAGCCTCATCAGCTTCACGAACTACTCATCTGGGTTTACCTTAATCCCCACAGTCCTTACCACAGGATTAGTAGGTACACCTATAGTGTAGGTCCCACCCTTTTTTGGGTAAAAAACCAGTCCTATGTGCTTGTACACCCCACCCCCCAAAAAAAAGGCCTCAGGCAATCATAGGCATGTTACAATTTGTTATTTTTACAAAATAGAATGAATCAACTAATCAGAATTTGTTAGCTTTAGACAGATTTTCAATGAAAGAATAAGTAAAGGTGGGGTACACAATGAAACTTCTGTTATTTTTCTGGTGATAGCTTGTGCCAGGTGAATCAGATCTCTCTCTGGCATGATGCTCTGTATGAAGCAAGTGCAGTTCAGGTGGGGCAGCACGAGGTGTAAGTTCATCCATACATTAGTAAACAGTGCTACTAGACATCAAAACAATAGGGAAGAGAAGGATCCAGATGTGACCTAGAACTGTTTCTTAGATGTTCCAGGAGGGTATTTCACATGGAGAGGTGGGAAAAGCCCCGTGACTGGATGAGGCAATAGAACCATAACACTACTGGCTGTGACTCTAGACACTTGTGCTCAGATGGGAACAGCAAGGCTGGGCAGGACTCCAGCCCTAGGAGTGCAGAGCCCATTACACCAGAAACCAGGAAAAGGCTGATAATATTACCAAGTGTGTACAGTTGCTTTCTCTAAGTACATCCTGGATGTATCAAGATGAACTACTTCTGCAAAAGATTAATCAGGCTGAAAATGAAGAAAGATTTCTATTCATTGAAGAGTGAGGCTCTAGGAGTCTTTCCAAGAGCAGTTGTTGTGGCTTTGAACTGGGACTGAGATTGATGGTTTATGAAAGATGTCCAGTTCCCTGTGAGAGCAGAGGAACTGACACTGCTCAGTCATGAATTCCTTCCCAGTTTGTGTCCCTATAAGATGAGCATTGGAGCAGAGCAGCCTTACAGGGACAAATTTGCCTATAATCACTGTTACCCTCAGTAAGACAAATTGTCTTTGCTATGTGAAACGGGGACATTGTGGACTAAGAATAATCTCAGTGCCAGTGTTAGGCACAGCATCCCGTGCAGGAATGACACACTGTACCTCAGTGAGGCTTCAAAGCATTCTGCATGGGCCAGACTTCCAGGGGAAACATAAACCCAGTCCTCTCTCACACTTTGAAATACACATTCTGGGACTTCTTTTCAGGCTTTGAATTGCTCATAAAAATCATTTTGCCTCACAGGAAAATGTTCTCATTCAGGGCACTTCCTGGCTATACAGACTGGTTTTGCCAATTGCCTGCCTGGGCATCAATGCAGTTTTAAATACAATAACTTTAAAACATTCTTATGCTCTGTAAGATTCAGAGAGTATTTCAGGTTTACAGAGTTCATCTTAACTACCTGCACTCAGTTAATGCCAAGGAAAAAAAAAAAAAAGGAAGTCCTAGGTATTGTTTTTTATTTAGTTTTCTTTATGCATTTGTGCTTCTCTTCCATTTGTAGAAAGTTGTCTGAGATGTAATGTATTACATGTACTACCCAGAGAGCATTACATTTCACCTGGAGAGATGACCTCAAGCCCCTCTTCCCTTCACTTAGCTTCCTGCAAAGGGGGATCTCTCAGGATTCCTCTCTACTGAAACGATCTTTTGTGAATCCCCTCCTCATTATTATTTCAATATTGAACACTTGTGATGAAAGATAAAGCACCTTGCAGAGCAAGTGGTGACATGTTACTCATATCATTTTATTTTTCAGGTTATTCAGGTTATTAATCAGACTTGGTGGGTTCCCTTCCCATCTTGCCTCGAGGCCAAGGCTCTAGAAAGGCAGCCAGTTCTCTGTGCAATTCCGACTGCTGTAAGCAAGCAAAAAACCACCGGATAGGAAGGCAGGAGTTAGGTCTTGGACAGATGTGGCAGTTGGTATAGTTGAGTCCTGGCCAGGCAGTAAGTGAGGATGTCTTAGCTAAAAGCCCTTTTACCTTCTCCCTAGAGGTTGGTGTTGTGGCACCCTGGGTCAGACAACCACCCGTCACTGATGGCAAAACACGCACTCTGCACGGTTGCTGTGCTCGTTCTGGCAGCACAGACACCCCTGTTCTAAAGTGATCTGGAGAACAATTTTGAAGTTGTTAGGAAAACAATTTGTAAAAGCTTGCTTGGAGCAGGGTGATTATCTTTTCCTCTTTTATTTTTGTCAAATAATAAAGAGTCCTTTAAATAATGTCGCTTAAATGCTGTGAGCTACGTTCAAATTTCATAGGTCTCTTTACTCATTTTACAGTCCCTATGCCACTGGAGAGGGATTTTAGTAGCTACAGATTTTGCCTTCTTTCTCCACATTTTAACTAATCCTTTTCCATAGTAATAGCAGAGACACAAACCCAAGGCCCAGCAGCATCACATGCACTGATCTGGAGATCAAAAGCACTTGTAGCTATCTGCACCATGACATGTAGTTGATACAAAGCCTGGATGTGGAGAGTGCTTTGGAAATGAGTCAGCTGTGGTCCTCTCCACTCCAGGATTTACTGCCTTAAAGTAAATGCACAGTATTCAGCTGGCACAGGGAATGATCTTAAGTGCCATGGAAGAAAAAGCCCTTTCACAGTAACAAATCACTGAAAAATGATTTGTTCAAGAAGGAACCAACTTCAGCAGGAAGATTTCCAGGGAACCAACAGACTGACTGAGTAATTAAAGCCATATTTGCTATGAAATATTCCCACTGGTGCCAAGACAGTATTTTTATTTCTCTTTCCTGTTTTTGTCTTTCAGGGTGGGATGTATGTCTTCCAGCTATTCGACTCTTACGCAGCCAGTGGCATGTGCCTTCTTTTTGTGGCGTTATTTGAGTGTGTCTGCATAGGCTGGGTTTATGGTGAGCTGCTGCAAACTGCTGTGCCTTTCAGTTACTATGGAAGTTTTCTATTTCTAAAGCAATGTGAATGCCTTGTACCCTTATGGAGTGAGGCCTTCCCCATTTCCATACCCTACCAAAAATCAGGAACGCTGTGTGTTCCACTCTCAACAGCAAAGAGAGTGGAATAGGTTTATTTTCTTTGCCCCAGGCTATTGTCAGGACTGACCCCCATCCTCCTCCACCCTTGGCTGCCACGGGGCTAATAGGCAGTTGTTTCCCTCACTGTGTGTCTGTGCAGGGCTTGTTCCCTTCCAATTCCAACACTTGCAGGTAAACCCAGGGAAGCCAGAGCTCCCTGCTGATTGCCACAGGGGTGACATGGTGGTGCCTGAGCCCTGCTGTTTCTGTCTGCTGCCAGCAAACCACTGCAGGGCTGCCTGTGTTCAAGCTTGCACCCTCAAGCCCTTTTTGGCTTACAGAGGCCTGACAATTTTACTTTGGTGAACTTCAGACCCCACAGGTGCCCTGACACCTGGGGCTTAGCACACGAGGTTGTCACTGACACCTACTGTGTGCCTGGGCTGGCTCAGGCTGGTACTGGCCAGACCCCGTTTCTGTTTGGCAGCTCCCGCTCCTGCGCACCCCCTGCCTTGGGCAGGTCCCCGTGCTGGCAGCAAGCGCTGCCACAGGGTGCAGCAGGTGACAGGGATGGACGTCAGGGGAAGGGACAGCAGCTTCAGCCTTTGCAGCTCTGCCAGAAACAATGTTTGTCTCTTTACTGACCTACAAAACCTCTCACATGTACATTCTACATCTGCTTTTTGTTTGGGTTTTGTTTTTTTGGGGCAGGCAGCAATCGCTTTTATGATAACATTGAAGACATGATTGGGTACAAACCACTGTCACTGATCAAGTGGTGCTGGATGGTCCTAACTCCAGGTATTTGTGCAGTAAGTACAGAACATCCAAACAACCTGCTTTACACCTAAAGAGGGTCTTCTGGGCATATTTTCAGAATTTTTATGCTGCTAATATTTCACAGCATTTGAAAAAAACACCTATCTCTTGTAGCATATGTTTTAATTTAAAACCACTCTGTAGGATCTGTAAAAGTTGTTAAATATTCTGTGAATTGTGAGAAATCTTAGTTTACACAATAAGAGGAAAAAAATAAACCCCAGGCCCTAGCTGAGCATCTGCCAACCCAACAGAGGCTGCTTTCCCTGCATCGCTCGGGTACCTCATGTCTACACAGCACAACTCGGGCTCCTCCAGGCTGTGCTGGTTCCCTTCCCTCTCTCTGGGCAAGTAGACACTTTTTGGAGAGGACACCACATCTTTTCCTCTAGCAAAAGCAGTAGAAGAGGCTAAAAGCACATCTCATATGCATGGAGAAGGAGGATCACAGAATTGTAGGGGTTGGGAAGGATTGAGGAATTTGCTTCACCAAAACCCAGCAGTATTGTGCCAATGCTTGCAAAAGTACAAAAAAAGCATAACCATATTGCCCATCAATTTGATCTGCAAATGCTCAAGGGTCAGATACATAACTTTCCAGTTGCCCAGTACACAAATGATAGCAACCCCAAAACCACAGCTACTGGGGCACCTGGAAATCCCAGTTCCTTTCAGCTCTGCCAGTTCATTTGCAAACTTTGGAAAATTTCTGAGTGATTTTCACCACCTCTGAAATGAATTTGCTATCGCTCGCTGTCATACACACTTATTGTCACTTTGGAGAGAATTACATGGCAGCTTTTCTGTATTTTACAAATCTAAGTGGTCCAAACTGCTTGATTAGACACCCATCGAATTCAGGCAGGTATCTGAGCTCTTGTGAGGATGAAAGAGCTGGCCTGCAGAACTGCAGATACAGACAGTGGATTAAGGCAACTTTGAAAATTTCAGCTTTGCTTTTTCATCATGACAGGATGGGGAGAACGCAGCTTGTGTTACTTAATCACAGCTGGTTCACAGGAGCAAAACTTAATCTTTGCTGCCCAGGTACTGTTTGCCATCAAAGTGCTGGTTTTATTGTCATCAAGAGGTAAATAGGATTTTGGCTTGAAAGGTTGTTCATTTCTGTGGAGGCTCCTGAGACACGCTGCTTCAGCTGAGCATGGAAGATACTGCTGGGTTCTTTCCTCTGACTGAGAGACTTACCTCTGCTTCCATCTCTGGGGAGACTGTCCCTGCCTCAGCAGCCACTCATGTTCCTGTTACATGGGCAGTGTTTTTTCAAATACATCTCTCTCCTGATTTCAGGGAATCTTCATCTTTTTCCTGGTGAAATACAAGCCTTTGAAATACAACAATGTGTATATATACCCTGACTGGGGCTATGGCATAGGGTGGATGATGGCACTCTCTTCCATGATCTGTATCCCTTTGTGGATCTGCATTAAGCTGTGGAAGACAGAAGGCACCTTCACAGAGGTAAGGTGTATCTGCAGGGTAGTGATACTGAGCAAGGAAGTGGGAAGGGAGTGTGAATCCTCACCTGTGTGAGACTAAGAACAGGTTAATCAAAAAAGCAATGCCAGGTACCTCTTACAGTTGCAAACACCTTGTGCTAGGTGTCTCAGTCACTGGTGGAGAGGCATCTGAATTTTCACTATTTTCTTCCGAATCTCCTTTAAAATTTTATTTGTTTGTTTATTTTGCCTTCACTGACTTCAGCCTGTGGTAACTAACCAATACCAGGCTTTGAGTGTCTCTATTCCCGCTCAGTTTGTAACTTGTCTGTAACATCAGCTAAATCCCTGAAAAAGGTTGTTACCAGCCATTCCTTCTGGTCAGCTGCCTTCTTCCCATGGTTTTAGTAACCCATGTTTGTGCTGCCAGGGCTGGGCAGCAAATGCTCACATAGGTCCTCTGAACAGTTTTTCTGATTATAGGTCTCTAAGTGAGAAGTTGAGGCAAAAGGAAACATCCAGAGCACTTGGTGTCAGGCAGGCTGAGGGTAACATTAGTAAATACAAGACCTTTTCTCCAAAGAAACACAGTGAAAATGGTTATAGCAGAAGAAACAGGAATGTAAATCCCCTTTGGCCATTAGGGATTGGTCACATTCCAGAAAGGGCAGGTTCTGTCCACTGGAGTTCCTTAGAAGCAGGTATCCCAGCATTGCCTCCTCCTGTCTCACTACCCATGGAGAAAGAGCTTCATTCAGACCCTGTTACACTTTCTGATATTCACTGGGATAATGTCAACGTGAAGAACAAGGAATTTCTGTGCCCAGCTTGTCTGGGGCTCATTAACTTCCCTGAAGTGTTTGAAAGATGTGTCTGACAGTGTATAACAACACTTCCCACACTACCCTCCGCTCCGAAGCACGGTGTGTGCCTTGTGAACCCACTGGGGTGCAGCTCAGTGTGACAGTGACTGCCTCTGAGCAGACACACTGCCAGGCAAGGAGTTGGGCGGGCTGAGGGCAGCCCCTACTGAAGAGACTCCTTTAAGCAGATGAGACCATCCAGGGAAACTTTATTGTGGGGATAGAAACAAGAAACAGAGTTGCCCATGACACAGCTTCCACGGGATTCCACAAAAAGAAGTTTTGCACAAATCATAACACAAAATATTCCCTTAATGCATCAGCCTTATCTGGGCTCTGCAAGTAAATGAGACTTTGTTTATAGAAGATTGTTTTGCATTGCCTTGTTGTTTGAGGCACTCAGACAGGTCGTTATCTTTTCCATAATATGAGCAGTGAGAGGAGCTTTAATTCGAGTTGGGACCTTCCTGCACCCTCCCTGCTCCCCGGGCTGTAAGCAGCAGCAGTGTTGCTACCTATGTTATTGCTGTAAAAAGAAAAGTTCTCAGCTGAACACACCTATTTTTCTTTTGTCTGCTACTGTAGCTTAATGCACTGTGGCAGTCTCTGGAGTGGTTGGTCTGTGGATGGGCTTTGACTATACCATGAGAAACACAATGTGCCCCTGTCACAGGCCTTACCCAGCACATTGTGCTGCGTTTCTTCATGGAAAGGAATGTTGCTGTGAATCAGTGTGAAAATTCACTTGGACTTTGTCTTCACCTTCGTTCTGTACCCTCACTCCAGGGTGGTTTGTGAAGCACTGTGCAGTGCAGATGTAGAGGTACCTGTAAGGGGTTCCTGAAGCAGAAGTGCAAAAGAGAAGGGATTTATAGTCAGACTGTGTAAGAAATGTGTGTCTCTGACCAAAAAAAATACCATGATCTCCATCTTCTCAAATTTTTTAGAAATTCAGGAAGTTGATTACACCCAGCTCAGATCTGAAAATGAAAGGAAAACTTGGAGGAAGAGCCTACATTGCAGCAATAAATGACTGCGATGCCAAACTGAAAGGAGATGGCGCCATCTCGACCATTACAGAGAAGGAGACACATTTCTGAAAGAACTCTCTATTTTTTTCTTTTTTTCTTTCCTTTTTTTTTTGTATAAATGAATAAATAAATAAATAAATTCACTTAATTATAGAGGCTGGCTTGTTTTGCACAAAATTTTATTAACCAGTTAATTTTAAAGTGAAAATTGTATACTTGTTTAAAAGTGATTTTTTAAAATTACTATATGAGTAATGATTATGTAAAAGAAAAAGAAATAGTATTATATGGTATGTTAGTGATGACTTCTTTTAATATGGTGATTTCAGTTCATGTTTTTTAGACATTAGAGGGACCTGTATAATGTGCTGTAAAACTTTTCTACTTTGATTTCTGTCAGATGTAATGCTGTATAGATATATGCACTCTAACCTGTAAGCATTTCAGACCATTTCAGCTTTTAATGTATGTATATAAAGGGGACCAGACTCTCCTCTGTTTGTATTGGAAGAAGATGTGAGGAGATGGAGGGGTGGCTTGTAACTGCTGTTGTCCATATTGCTCCCTCAAGTCCATGGAAGCCGGACGGAGCCTTTTGCACAGGCTGTGCAGGGCTCAGCCTCTCCCCAGCCTGGGCAGCTGCAAGATCAAGCTTTGCACCTAACCCAGCTCTTCTTTCAGGGCAAGTTTTGTGAAGCCAACAGGACCCACCACCTCAGTTGCTCCTTCTGCCTTCCCTCCACCCTCCGTTTGCTTCAGCATGTCCAAAAAGGTGGTGGGATGGGCCCACTTCCGAGCCGCTGTTTCTCTGGAGATTGGCTAGAGAGTATTTCTTAAGAGCTACGAATTTTGCTGCTCTTGTAAGTTCGTTGTCTCCATGATGATGTGTACCTCAAGGAACCTCTAAAGCTTTGCCATTTTCTTTACTGCCTGGGTGGCCAGTACTTTGTCTTGGTGACACTTCCCCTGAAGTGAAATGTGTTTGTCTGTGCTTGCACAGCAGGAGATCGAGATCACTTTACATATGTTGAGATGTTCCAAGGGAAAAAAAAGTGAGTTTAGAGCTCAGCATATCTTGGGCTCTGTCTGTCTCACCCTGCCAGGTTCTTCTGGGCAGCTGTTCACTCTCTTCCAAAGAAATTAAGGACCCTGTAATGACATGTAGCATGATAAAGCTTTTCTCATCTTCAAGGTACTTTCCAGATCCTCTCAGATTCAGCCCTGATTGTTCTACTCTGAATGGTATTGAGGCTTGGCTGGGGTCAGACTAGGAGCTTATTTGGTGGAAGGGAGGAGCAATTGGTCCTGAACCTCTACAGGAGGTTCCAGGCGGTGATATATGTGTGGTGCAGGGATGAAGACAGGAATGCTGTGACCTCTGTTTCACAGGGAGCAGTAAGGGGTTTGTGGTATCAGGCCTTTTGATGCTGTCAGTTGGATGAAGGGACTCCCTCTGATTTAGTTTGTGTGGGAATCCAACTGATGGATGGTTCCTACCATGAGGCATGCAAATGCCTAGTCCCAGCATCAAAAGCTCTAGGCTATCTCTTGTTCAGGTTTTTTTTTTTGCCCCTTCTGCCAATATTCCAAACACTGTTTGTTGTGGGCAGTCATTTTTTATTCCTTGTTCTGTTTTTTATTTAATGGTTGTATGAGAGGCCTGTGGAGGACCACTGACCATGTTACACTACAGAGTATTTGATGGGGAGAGACAAGCAGCCACCTGAGACAGCTCAGAACAAATGCTATAAAATCTGCAATTTCCTCTACAATTCAAAGTCACCAAAGCTCAGGTACCAGCATCTGGTGGTGTTAGAAACAAGTGGCTGCTGGCCTACAGAGGAAATCATTTAATGAAAAGTCACTGGGTATATCTTAGTATTACATAGCACTGTACATGTAGTCAGCATTTCTGTGAGATTTTACAGTTACCTCTTAAAAGCATTTCCATATGCTTGAGTCTTAAGTCACAGCATTAAGTCTAATAGATCTATTTAATTTTACTTCATCTTACTTGTATTTTTCATGTGGTAAGGTAGAAACCTAAGAGAGAACCTCCCTATCACAATTCTACTTCATGCATTTTAAGCCCTTGTCTTTGCATGACTCCATTGTTAGGAGCTTAGAAAGGACATTTTGAAGGAGCCTGTTTCTGTGACGGTACAGAACCATCATGCTCCCCCTCAGGGCAAGTCTTCAGCTTGGCATCTGGAACTGGAGGCTACCCATGAAAATCACAGTCCTATTGGAGATTATACTTCTGGAAGAGAAATGCTCCCATATTTGACACCACAGAGAGAGTTATGTAGCCACAGAAAACTGAACTGAAAGCTGTGTACTGATTTTTTAAAAATGCCCACTCAAAACCTAGAAGTTAATATTTTTGGAAGCCCTAATGACTCCTAAATATTCCTAATCCAGTGGCCCTCTCTCGTCTTTCTCCCCACCCACCTGAGTTGCAGAAGGGAGGGCCCAGAGCCACAGCTGGGCCTTAGGATGGATTCCTCTCCCTCCCAGAGTAGATGTCAACTCCTTTCCTGCTCAGTGAAGGATGTGCAGATGCAGACATGCTGTTGGGATGCACTTGGCCTGTAGCCTTGGTTTCAGTGGGGTTACTTTCAGCTATGGGGACTCCTTGGGAATGTTCACAGGGAAGCGTGAACACAGACCGGAAGCCCCAGACGAGCCAAGGCCTCCCTCTGCGCCATGACAGCATCGCTGCAGCAGGAAAAACGGACTTGTGTGCTTCAGCATCTCGGTGTGCTTCAACTGTTGTACTTGTCCAAATATCTCCACAGAACTATGTGTGTGGTATGGAAGATGCTTCCTACTCTGCTGCTATCAATCGTTTCACCCGCAGCTTTATACACATACATGTGGCTTGGCATGGTCTAAAGCATTCTACAGTGTGACTAATGTGCTGTGCTGTACACGTGTGCATTTAAAGTCTGACCTCTTTAACACATTACTGATTTTTTAAAAAATATTTTTTCTTTTGTGGGGAGGGATCTGGGAGGGCAAATTTCTTAATAGTATTTCTGTTGTTTTGGTTTATGGGTTTTGGGGGGTTTTGAAACAATAGGAAGGGGAAAATGCAAAGAAACCCCAACCTATATCGTGATGATTTTTTTTATGCCGTAGAAACAATGTTGCCCTTTTCTGAAATATCTGCAGTACTATTAAAAGTAATAGAATAAAAATGAACAACCACTAAGGTTTATGTAACATTTTACACAAAGAAAGATTGTTTGGTTTTGAAGGGCACGAGGTTTTGTCTACTTACTTGTTTTCAAAAATTAAAGGAAATGGGCAAAACCCATTCTGTCTATTTTAGTTTATATCAATGTATTTTTATGACCCTCACCTAACAGCTGCCTGGTTAGGGCAGTCCTACACCCCTCCATTTCAAGTGGGCAACTCTGAAACAAGATTTAGCAACGTGTTTAAGCTCATCCAGTAAATCTGTGGCTGAAACAAACTGAAGCCTCCAGATGTCATAACTTTATGTCATTGCTGTGTAATATAAATCCAAGTTTCCATAGAAAAGCATGGACCTGCCCCAGCTTTCCTCCCCCTGTCCGGTCCCTCCCCTCTCCTGGCAGTGTTTCGCTGTGGCCTGGCCAGGGCCAGGAGAGCCACAGAGAGCTGCCAGGGGAACCAAACGGGCTGAAGCTTGAGGCGAGGGACGGTTTGTTCTCAGGGCACTGCCTGGCCATACAAATGCTGGTGCTGAAGGGAGACCCGTGGCGAGGAGGAGTGCATCTCCCAGCTGTGCTAGACATCATGCTGGAGCCAAATAACCTTCTCACCGGGGCCTCACGCTCTATCTCACTGATAAGCCTTTGTACTATGACGTTATGCTCTCTGCTTTCTTAGGCCAGCTGCCCACGTGCAGGGAAAACACTTGCTTTGGTACATGAGTGGTGAAAAGTTCTGATTTTGTACCCCGAGGCACCCCATCCTGCAGTAGCCTGCCCCAGGGGAAATGAACCTCTTTTCTAAAAGGCTGTTTCTCATCTTGATTAATGAAGCACAGCTATAAAAAGAACATGTGCTGTGGATTTTGACAAAGCCTTTCAGTTCCTCTCTGTACCAGCACAGATACTGCAGGAGGGACGTGTGTCCTTTTCCCAGGCTGGTGGCCTCACCCCTGCAGCCCAGGGCAGACCCAGGAGCCAGCCAGCACAGAGTACGAGCTTCTCGCCTCATGTTGCAGCTACATATGAAGTAAACCCAAGCACATTGGGAAATACGGTCTCAGGTGTTGTTGGCTCCCCATTCAGAGGAATATCTGAACTTGCTCAGCCGGAGAGCAAGTCCAGCTCCAAAAATATCAATTTCTATCTAGATAAAACAGTGTCCTGATGGATTGCAGTGCTTGGACATTCGGTCGGAAGATGTGAAAATTTGCACAGACATAGAAAGGACAAAATGGGCTGGAATTCTCCTAGAAAAGATTTGGAGGAGGCTTGAAAAACTAGAGAAGTCATAAAGAAGTCACTGCTCAGCCCCCATTTCTGTACAAACACTAAAGGTGAGCACTAACAGTTCAAGACCATTTGCAGTTCTTCTTTCTAAAGCTACTCTTAGAATATAAACTATTCATGGCAACGTAACTCAGCAGAAGGGACCAAGATCTGGGTGCTGAGTTGAAGTGAGAATTGAAGGGAAGAGTTTCTCACTCCTTTCCTTACATAGTTTAAAAAGCATCAGCTCCTTCATCTTTTTTTAGCAGTTGGTCTCTGAGAGCAGCAGCTAACCTCAGCCGTGTCCTGCACTCCCTCAGGTTGGTCCAAGTTCCCTCTCCTTGTTGGCTGGCCATGCTCCCGTTGGTTGCAGAAGGCCGTGCTTGGGCTTTCAAGAAAAAAAATCTGCCCTCCTCAGTGGCCTTGATCAGAACCTGTCTTTGCCCATCCTGCAAGCTGAAGAGCCTTGTACTCTGCTCTTGGCTAGGCAAGAAGCATAAATGTCCAAGAGTTCCTTGTGATAAAGGGTTAGTGACCAGGTATCAGGTCATGCTTTCTATTCCCACCAGTTCACAAAGCCAGCCAGCCCACGCCGCTGTCGGTTCCCAGCACCCTCTGCAGCACCATGTAAGAGGCACAGCAGCTTTCCTTGAACATGACTGTAGAACACCCTGTAAGAAACACCGAGAGCTCTGCCTGATCTCCTTTTAGATAAATGAAAACATGCACTTATTTCTCACAGTATACACAGATGAATCATTCCTCTCCTCTTCCCAAAGGGCTAAAAACTGTCTGCAATTAAGGCAGACCATGCTTGAAAGAGCAAACCACAGCTATCTGGGCAGATACCTCCAGGCCCAATTCCAAGCTGTGCCACAGCCAGTGACAGGGAGTTTAGCTGTGCCCTGACCAGCACTGGCACCAGGAATCCCTGGCACCCAGACACATAAGTGAGAGGTAGAACCGATGGAGACAACACCAAGCATGGTAAAGGGACAGTCAAGGAATTGCCCCACTTGTGCCTTCACAAGCTTTTCACATTCAGAATAGGTATTATGGGGTTTGTTCATGTTCTAGGAGACATCAGGGTGGGGTTTGTGTTTGCACCCTTCCACCTCCATACCGGCACAGCAGAAGTTCAGCTGTGTGTGCAGTGGATCAAACAGTGCTGCAGAGCACCACCCTGCTTGGACTCTCTTCTCAGGCATGTCCAAACACCGTGGTTCTCCTAACCAAGCCCTGCTCAAGGCTTCATCCCAAACATACCAACTTAACAGAACCATGGCACAGAATTATCTTGGGCATTATTAGGTTTTGTTGTTGGGAATTTTTCCTTTTCCAGTGAAGTTTGGTTTGTTGTTGGGGATTTTTCCTTGTCCAATGAAGTTGGGTTTGTTGTCTGTGTTGAAATGCAGACAAAAATTGGAAGCCAAATCACGCAGCAGCAGGTCACTAAGTGGAACCCAAGAGAAGCTCAGGCTTAATAAGCAAAGGCCAATTCACTTCAGGCCTGCCTGCAGGGTCAAAAGCAGTACATATTACACATGACATTTAAATCAGTTTTAACTTTCACTGCTGATTTTTAGATATTCTTTCAGAAAACAAGCCAAAACTATGTTTTAAAATTTCTGTATCAAATTTTTGCCTCATTCATAGAGAACTTGTTGGATCCTTGTGGTACAAGCCTCTCTTCCTCCTTCTCCCTGAGGTTTAGAGCCTACTGCTTCTACCAGTGTCACTTTTCTTCTTCCCCTTCTGTGTTTTGTCCTCAGTGCCATCCAGAATAGCCTCTGCAGTAGAAGCAGGAGGAAGTGATGGTGCTGGAGTTACCAGCTGATTGGAGTAATTAAAAGTAATTGACAACACATGGTTGCTGTGGCTGGGGAAGGGAAGAAAGAGAAAGGGATGGTAGGAAGAAGTTTTCTTTCTGGGAGGAGATGTGGGAGTCTGAGGTGGATTTTGGAGCTGATGAAGGCAATGACTGAAGCCTTTTCCTCAAGGACATGACAGGTAGGGACTGCCAAGTGTGGGGTGGATGACAGTTTCCTCTTGGTTTGTTGGTTTGCAATGTCTGGAGTTAGTATGTAGCTTTTCATGTTTTGATGGATTGTACTGGAGGTCCCTGTGTGGCCTGAGCTGGTTTTGGGCTAACAAAAAAAAAAAAAAAAGTGGTCTGGTGTGACCAGTGTTGCAGGTTTGGGGCTAATAGAATGTGCAATTTACTCTTCAATTATTCCTGCCTTTGTGAAGCTCAAGATCATGCATAATCCATATCATCCCTGTTGCAGTTTGAATTGTAAACCTCCTTACTGCAGAGCTGTTGCTAGTTGAAGAAATCGCTTAGATATTTCAAGTGGGTTTTTTTCTTATTTGTGATGGCTTTTCCTAATTGTTTAGTTTTTTATTAGATACTTCAAGATTAAAATTCTTCTGAACTAAAGGACTTTTTTTCAGCAAATGTTCTCAAAGCTTCATGTTCTTGTCTAGTCCTAAGGTCCATCACTAGTCTGTCTGAACTCAGATATCCTTTAATTTGGTATATCAAAGTCAGATAAACACCAGATTTTATCTACTCAGATGAAGGAGTATAATTTACTTGAGCTTTTGAAGAATTCAGGGATTTTCTGTGAAAATATGAAATGTCATAATAGGCAAAGTTGTATTGGAAACAGTTCTGTTCTGGGGAATGCTGTGATGGTAGGGTGAAGATACAGCATCAAGGGCAGTGCTGCTGCTCTTGTATCTCCAGGTTCACTGAGCAATAAAAGCTCCTGTGGTCATGTCGTGGGCTAACACAGTCTGAGGAATGCTTTAAGCTCAGGAAACTCATGCTCTCTGCACACTGGAACGCTGCTCTCTTGCAGCAGTTCCCATGTTTTGTCCCCATGCCATTAGCTGGGACAAGAAGACTATTAAGATGGAAATCCCTGACTGAAAAATGGGATTTCCCCCAGATGACATTGCAATGTCAGAAATCTGGGGAAATATGCTGCTTGCAGCTTCTTCGCTGTGCTATGCCATGGTGTAGAGGAGTCCCCTGGGGGAAGGTGGGGGTAGGAGTTGAGGTGGGGTAACACCAACCCCCTTGGCTGTTATGTGCTCTGGAAAGATCCCTTTGAGCAGCATTCCTGTCCCGTAGCAGAGACACCTTTTGGGTAGAATAGGTCTAAACCTGATGGAGCTGGGAGCTGTGTACAAATCCTCCTGCATCCCCCTCACTGCAGCAGGTGAGCAGAGGTCAATCCTATCATCAGCTCTGCCTAGCTCTTGACGTGTACTTGACATGTGCTCCTTCAGGTAATCAGGTTTGCAGTCTTCCTGCCTTTTTTTTGATGCAGTTCTGATGATTGTTGTCCAAAGACTTGGTTTCTGTATCATTAGGTGGCAGCACATGCCAACATTAAATGAGTTTGTCCTTACAGTTTGGCAGCGAGACTGGTGGATGTGCAGAGAGGTTTCCTTAGACCCTGGCCACCGTGTGATGAATGTGTTTATAGGCCTTACAGAGGAGCTGTAAGAACATTTCTTTTTTTACTTTATGTCCCCAGAGCTTCATGCTAAAACGGACATTGTGGTTGTAGCATTGTCAGTGACACTGCGATGGTAGAGAGGGTCAAACTAATGGGAAACTGCACAGTAACATTTAGTTTTCTTCATGACTGAGAGGCATTACTACCATATCCAAATTTTCATTTTAAACAGTTGTGTTCTCAGGGAAAAAAACCCAAACCCTATCTTTAGGCCACTTTTTGGAGCAGAATTAAAATACAATTTCCATGTGAAATAGAAAAGACAGAGAAAATAAGGGTGTCACAATCTGTGTTGAGCAGACAAATACCAAGCAAGGAATCAACTTGCCAGAAAATAGACAGTGATGTGGCTTTTTGAAATATATATGAGGAAACACCAGCAATCTAATCATTGTCAAGCATTTATGGTCTTATCTGTGTCTGGGAGATGGTCTAGGTCATAGCACAGCTAACAGTCATCTGAGCTCATAATGCTCATAACTAATGCTCATTAATAATGCTCATAACTAGTTTTACCTTATCTATATCTGTATATTTTATATACAGATGTGATGAGATGTGCTTGATAAGCAGGAGGCAAAGGAAAATGGGGAGAAGGAGCAGATTTGTATCTGGTTGTGCCTGTGTATGTAGGCACATAAAGCAAAGCCTTCAGCAGCTCCACATGTTCTCTGCGAACAGACCCAAAAGGGAGCAGAGAGGAAAAAAAGGCACTGCTAAAAAGTGTCAAGGAGGAACAAGTCACACTGAGACTTAACTGAGAGACCATGAAAGTTACAGAGAGGCTTCTCATTTGAGCAGCTGTGCAGCTGGACCTTTGGTGGTCCGTCAAGGTCCTTTCAGCTCTAATTTGTGAGAACTCCTTGAACCAGCTGTTTAAAAACTGGGTTTGGACCCTTGGGGTTTGCCCCAGGGAATCTGTGATTTTTCAAAGGTCCTGCATTGCTAAGTTTCTGTCAATATCCTAACAGCTATTCTGCTTTGTCTCCTCCTCCCCTGCTTCTCGAAAACCTTGTCAATACTTCCAAGTTTAACATTGGATTGAAACCTTGAGCATCTTCAAATAATCTGAATTGTTTTGTCAGATCCGACTAGGATTTTTCTTTTTCAGACATAAATAAATATGTATTCCTTACAAATTTCACATGAAAAGTTAATTACAGTGCAGCTCTGAATAAAGAGCCTGATTTGCAATCATAAGGAGGCCTTCCTGCATGACTGTTAATAAAAAATGGTGACTATTTAAAGCTCCAAATGTACCCTGCCTGTCTCCTGACAAGCTTGCACATTGATTCTGACATGCAGACTGACAGCTTCATGGCATCTTGGAATGTTGCGACTGCCCTACGTATGTGGTAGTATTTATTTTAGTACCCCCATTCCCAGAGCAGCCACTGACTCACAAGAAAAAGCTAAGAGCAATATTTGGCATTTGTTTCCTGTGCAGTACAATTTGCCTGGTTCATTAACCTTCTTTATGTAGATGTAAATTCTGAGTCTGACATGGTTATTTTTGGGGCACATGTCAAAACTAGATTTGTCTGTCTGAGCAACATTTGCTTCTGAAAATATTTTGAATTGCTTCAACAATTTTGTCTTTTAAGGCAAACTTGGTGCTGTGTGTTAAGCTCAGTTTATGTCTGTGTTCAAACCTCTGGCACCATTACACTTGCAGAAGAAAAGCAGGAGGCCAAGGGGAGTGGAGAGAGCACCAGCTGTGTGACATTATCCTGGACCTGCTTTAGCTGAAGTAATTTCTTTCTGCTTATGCAACACAGGGTTCCTGTGGATTGACAGGGGCTGAACATAAGTTCTGCTGTCACTCTCCAGTGAAGTGGGATGGTTGTGTTCATGTGAGCATCTCTAAAGAGGGGAGAGGTTTGTGTCCTCGCACTCATGAGAAGAGGCTCTAATACTTCTGTTCTTTTGTGTGTCTGATGCAAAACACAACTAAACTTTTGGTAGGAATGAAAGCATTTGTCTCCAGTTTGTGACTGACCCCCCATCACATGGTGATATTGGGTATCAAACCTTACAAATATAATGTGTGGCAAGAAGGAGACGTGAACACGTGTGTGTTGGGAACAGTAAATTCACAAAAGACCCGTTGCCATGAGCTTATCCTTGAGACCCTTTTGCTTGGGAACGTGTTAATAAGCATAACACACTTGTGTTCTAAAGCACTCCTTCCAGTTCTCCTGGCAGCTGTGTTGACCAGGGGAAAGGAAGCTCTAGGACTCCTGTGAAACTTAGCACTGAAACCTTTCTCTTTGCTAGTTAAATACCTGGATGGCCAGGCCCAAAGGGTTGTGGTACGTGGGGTTAAACCCAGCTGGCAGCAGGTCACAAGTGGTATTCCCCAGGGCTTGGTGCTGGGGCCAGTTCTCTGTAGCATCTTTACCAATGACCTGGATGAGGGGACCCTCAGTAAGTTTGCACCTTGAGTACTGTGTTCAGTTTGGGCCCCTCACTACAAGAAGGACATTGAGGTGCTGGAGCTTGTCTAGAGAACAATGAAGCTGGTGAAGTATCTGGAGTATAAGTCTGATGAGGATCAGCTAAGGAACTGGGATAGTTTAACCTTCAGAAAAGGAGGCTGAGGAGAGAGCTGACAGCTCTCTCCAACTACCTGAAAGGTGGATGTTGGTGTCTTCTCCCAAGTAACAAGTGATAGGATGAGAGCAAATGGCCTCAAATTGTACTGAGGGGGAGGGGTGTAGGATTTAGGTTGGATATTAAAAAAAATCTTCACTGAAAGGGTGATTAAATATCAAACAGGTTGCCAGCAAAGTGCTGGAGTCACCATCCCTGGTGGTTACTTGGAAGTCATGTAGGTGTGGTGCTTAGAGACATGGTTTTTGTCGTGGACCTGACTGTGCTGGGTTTATAAGGTCTTTTCCAACATGAATGAGACTATAGTTCTGTCAGCCCTCAGTACCTTTCCTACATTTTTCCCCACATTGTGCCAAAAACAATGTGAGGAGGGAAGAAGGGAGAAATACATTGGCAATCCATTATTTTGCAGGGTGTGTCTCACCAGTTGTTCTCCTACAAACTCTGTCATTCCACTCTAACAGCTTCTTTCTTGGAAAAGTTGACACTGAAAATGCACAACTTCCCTCCTGCTTGACGTGCACTTGTACAGCCCAGGGCTCACCTCGTACACGCGCTTCTCCTCTCCTCTCCTCCCCACAAAAGAAATTGCATTAAGAATTAGATCCTCAGTGACCTCTCTCTCAGGAGCACCATGCAGTTCAGCAGATGTATCAGCCCTCTGCTATGGTAGACTGAGTCTCCAGCTGCTGCCAAGGTGCAATTGGATTTGCTTCATCTCATTTTCTATTGTGACCTTAAAACTGGATAAAGGACTCATTTTGGTTTCTCTAGTTGCCTGGCAAAAATGTTTTAAGAATATTTGGAGGCCAAGCTAGGATGAAAATGTCCCCAGTAAGCTTAGGAAGGATCATAGAATCATAGAATGATTAGAGTTGGAAGGGACTCCCAGAGGTCATCTAGTCCAATCCCCCTGCAAGAAGCAGGGACACCCCCAACTAGATCAGGTTGCTCAGGGCCTCTTCCAACCTGGCCTTGAACATCTCCAGGGATGGGGCATCCACCCCCTCCCTGGGCAACCTGTTCCAGTGCTCCACCACTCTTACAGTAAAGACCTTTTTTCTAATATCCAATCTAAATCTCCCTCCCTCTATTTTGAAACCATCCCCCCTTGTCCTGTCACAACAGGATGTAGTTTCCTCTGATTTAATACCTTCTAATCAGGAAAGTTTGCAATGTATGAAATATGCACGTGGGGTCACCTCTGCAAGTCTTGCACACTGCGTCAAATACTCCCTTTCTGTCCTTTGTTCTGTTGGATCACCAGTTCACACTGAGGGTCTGGCCTCAAGTGGAAATACACTCTTCACATGAACACAAAACTTGCTTCAAATGAGAATATTTGTGGGACAGCAGGTTCTGCCATCCTGCTGCACAGAGCTTGTGCAAACTATGATCTAATGTTAAATAAAAAAAAGAGAGATGGGGCACATCTGTTTCTGTATGCTAATCATCTTGAACATAAACATGCAAAAATAGGCAGCAGTACAGGATATGATTCTTCTTGGAATGGCAAGACATGTCCAAGCTGGTTAAATGTCTCCTTTCTGGCATGTGGCTTCTACCATAATTTAAGCCTTATATATTTTTAGTATGTCTTGGGTAGAGAAGGGCAAAAATGCCTTTGAATTTTTATTTTTTTTTCTCAGTGCTGGGTTTGGATTTTTGGGGGGCTTTTTGGTGTTGGTTTTGTTTGTTTGTTTGTTTGTTGTTTTTTTTTGTTACCAGTAAAAAATGAAAATGGCCTTTCTATATAGGCCAAAACGTGGTGGCTATATTTTACTGATAAATATTAACTTGGTCCAAAATGAGCAACATTTTTGCTGTGACTTTGAATTTTAAGTCTATCCCCGACTTACTTTGTTAGGTTCCTTTTCTGTAGGACTCGGGGAAAGGATGTGTGCAGGGATCTGGTTTTGCGGTTCTAGTGTTTTTCATGTCAGAATCGCCGGATTAAGAAGCGTTGCCAGAAGAGATACCGTTTCCTCGGGTTTTGATTCTGCAGTGGCCAGCAGGGTGTACGTAGTCACAAGCAAGAAAACTCTACATGCCACTGGATGTCGCTCTAACAAAGCTCAAAGTATTTTGGCAGTGCAAATCTTTACACTTCCATTATAAAACAATGTACATCCTGTTACACTCTGGATTCCTCAGCAAAAGGAGGGCAAAATAATATAGAAGATCCATGAAGAAGCCCCTGACCTCTTAAGTGTTACATAGGGTAAAAGTCAATTAGTTGGTTTTTTTAGTAAACCATTTGGGGTGACCAATTAACACTGAGTATATAGTCTTGACTTTTTCAGCATTTCTTTTATAAAACTGTAGTTGCATGGGCTGCTTTGGGCTTAGAAGCAAGTTAATTGTCAGCTCTGACTGTCTGTCTGTCCCACACCCATACACAGTTGAGGATTTCCGTGGGGAGCGTGGAAGCAGAGTGTTCAAGTCCAGTTAGAAGCCAGTAGAATCGAACCAGCTCCTCCACTCTCTGTATTCCAAGAGTGGCAAGACGTTGTAGGTCAGTAAACTGCCGAAGGGCACTTTAGCTCAGGGACAAAAATGCTGCCATTGTGAGTTTCATAGAGAAAATGTTTCTGTGAGAAGGGACTCAGCTGAGGACAGAGCAATAAGTAATAGAGTTAAGTTGCTGCCTGGAAGACTTGTCACAAACTGTAAAAGCTATGAAGAAGGTGGGTGCTCTTGAGAGACAGATAAACAGCCTCTCAAGGTGCTACGGTGGGTAGAGAAGCAGTAAAGTACACCAGTAGAGAATCTCCACTGCCTAAAGACTGCAAGAATATCTTGGATAATATGTTTTAAATTATCCAGGTACAGCTGATCCTTCCTGGAGGCACAGTGACATCTTGATCTCTGCTGAATGCGTTTGTTATGATTCTACCACCCTTTACACTCTGGCTAGCTTGCAGAAAACACTGATCTTGCAGATTTTTACATGGATTGGACAGTTTTCCCTACTTCTTTTGCCTGGATAGAGGCAAATTCACTATCTTCTACCATCCTTTTACTCTTGGTGTGAAAAAGTCCTGATATGTTTGCACAGAGGCTGCAGTCCCCGATTGAAATTTAAACAGACTTACTAATTCCTCCTAAAATATATCTAATACCAAATGCAGATAGCTGTAATATCAGCAAGTACTACTAAAATATGTACTTGCTATATAGCAAGTTGAGTAATTTTCACATGTCATACAATGGAACAGAATGTCAGGGCACTGAACAAAATTTTAATTAGTTGACTGAGTCATACAACTTTTTCTCCTTTAACTTGAGGCCTACTGTAGATGCTTCTGGCATGTGGCAAACTATTTTCTGGTATAGATTTATTTAGGTGGTTGTTTTTGACAACAGTAAATTTTGACAGCAGTAAAAATCTTGGAGGGAACATCCTAGAAATTGTAATTTGGGGCTCTTTTAGAAGAGGTGATACAAAATGAGGTCATGGTGAGATTTGCATTAGTGATGTAAGCTAGCTTCACATATACTGCTGAAGTGCAATGGGAGGATTTTTTTTGACATTAATGACCTGCAGTTGACTTAGTGGTTACAACTGAAAAGCTCTGAATTCCATTACCCAGCTCATCTCTGTGAAATCAATGAATGTTTCCCAGATGATACATAAATAGCTGAACCCTTTTAATAAGTGTCAGGAAGGGGCATTCATCTTGCTCATCTTTGTCTTTATAATTCATTTTAAAGGGCAGAGAAATAGAGTTGTCTATTTCTCTAGAGATATAAACTGTCTATTTTTCTAGAGTTGCCAACAGGACAATCCCATTTCCAAAACATCAATAATGCAGGATGCAGATAGATGTCTCTTGCTGGGCAACACCCCCAACTCCCCATTGTATGAGCAACACCCCCAACTCCCCACTGTATGAACGAAGGTTGCCATCAAAGATGGGACTTATGTGCCATTCTGAACATACTCCCACACCTAGGATACCTTCTTCCAAGTGCTTAACTGCTGGGGCATTGCTAGTGGTAAGTACAAGTCCTTGCCAAACAGTGCATGCCTTGTCTCTGTACCTCTGTACCACAGAGGTATCCTGTTGTATTCACTAAAAACCCTCATTTAGTTATAAATTTATTGATAGCTTGCTTCACCTTGGCAATTTCTTCTCCAGGGCATTAAACAGGTTCTATTTTTCTTTTGCTGTATCTCGCCATAGTTTAGGACAGTAGTAAAATAACATAAAAATTAATTTGTAACATGTAGTTGTGGTCTATTTCAAGGTATTTTTTGTACTTTCCTAATTAGAGGCTTGGTTATATTGTCTGGTGGTTGGTGCCTTTAACCACAAGTATTACAAGCCACAGCTGGCTCAAACTAATTGAATGCCATTGCCACACTGCCTCCCTGGGGCAGTAATGAAAGTCCTTGCTAGCAGTCCTCTTAGGAAAGGGATCAGCTCCTTGCTTTATCATGTCACTCTTGCCATGCAAAACTTCAAAGGGTGTGTATCTCTCTTTGTGGGACATAGCTCTGGTTGAACCCTTAGTGATGCAGGAGAAACACAAGACAGGCTGCTTGTCAGAAGCACAGGCTGCACCTGAGGAGGCCAAACTTCAGACACAATCTGCTACATCCATTAGGTTGGAAAGTTGCTCCATCTCTGCAAACCTTGGTTCTACACAACAGAAAGTCTATGCCAATGTCCAACCTGACTGAGTCCTTAAAGCAGTACTTTCCAGGTTCCAAGATATTTTTGTTAATTCTCCAGCTCGCATTCAATCCAGAAGACCTTATTTAAAGGGATTTATGCAACTGAGTGCAGATTGTTATTGGTGTTCTCTCAAGGGAAGTAACTCAGTTGTGAGTTCTGGGGTGTGAATTGTACAAGCCAAGATTTTTATCTACTGTCTTATGTTAGCTTGGTAATGATACCAGGGCCTTGGGCTTGTGTAAGTAGCTTAAAGCCACCTCAGCTCCATCTAAATAGGTTTCTAGTACGTATAAACATCTCCTGATCAGAGATTACAAACAAAGCCAGGACAGAACGAAGGTTCCTACCAAGATGAGACTACTTTCTGCTTTGTGATGGATTTGCAAGCTCTGCTAGCAATACCTGTCCTCATACATAAATGTATTTTTACAAATCTGAAATCCAGATGAACAAATCTCCTAAAAAGCAATTTGCAGGGTGAGTAGCCTAGAAAGGTTTTCAATGAGTTTTTTGGTGACTGCATGGAAATCTCCTTAAGAGATTTCATTAAAATCTTTTTGCTTAATCTAGTAGAATTCTTAAACCAAAATGGTGAGATTCTGCTGCTGGGGTCTGTTTTTCACAATCCATTGCAGATACAATGTTTGCAAGTGAGACCTCTCCTGACCACAGGTGAAGATACAAACTCTACCCTTTGGCCAGAGTAATTAAAAGGTTATCAATTCAACCTGCAAATTTAAGATCATTCTCAAGTGGACTGAGATTATTAGGACTGTTAAATTTGCACTGTTCTGTCAGAAGTCCAGTCAGATTTGCAGACCAAGAGCCTATTGTACACAATGAATCATATGATTATAGAGTAGTTTGTGTAGGAAGGGACCATTAAATGTCATCTAGTCCAACCCCCATGCAATAAGCAGGGACCCTTTCAATTTGATAAAATTGCTCAAAGCTCTCTCCAACCTAATCTTGAGTGTTTCTGGAGATGTGGTATCTATGATGTCTCTTGGCAACTTATTCCAGTGTTTTACTACCCTCATCGTATAAGTAAATAAATGAAATGTCTTTCATTGAGTTGGAATCTTCTTTTTAGTTTAAGAACTAAACTGTCCCAATTAAAACCTCTCATCTTTATTATAGACCCCCTTTAATTATGGAAGGCTGCTATAAGGTTTCCCCTTGGTCAGACTGTCTTTGTCTTTGTACATGAGGTGCCTAAGCCCTTTGATCATCTTTGTGGCCTCCTCCGGACTCACTCCAATGGCTCTTGGCCTTGTTGAACCTCAGGAGGTTCAAATGGGCCTACTTCTTGAGCTTGTCCAGGTCCCTCTGGATTCCATTCTGTCCTTCAGGTGCATCAACCACATCGCTTGGCCTGATGCCATCCACAAACCTGCTGAGGGTGCATGCAATTGCACTGAGTCACCGATGAACATACTAAATACTATTAATAGCCATACAGATCCCTGAAGAACACCACTTGTGACTGATCTCCATCTGAAGACTGAGCCATGGACCACTCTGAGTGCAACCATCCAGCTGATCTCTTATCCCCTGAATAGCATATCCATCAAACACCTCTCAAATTTAGAGAGAAAGATGTTGTG
>VXBZ01009987.1:0-51054 GCA_013399135.1 Heliornis fulica | reverse complement strand
TGAGCAATCCATCCCAGGCTTCAAACTCAGCCTGGTACCTGGTCTGTGTGTTCCCTGGGGTTCAGCAGAGTCCATGGTCCAAGCTGGCAGAAATAGCATCTTGCTTCCTGGCTTTGGAGGAGGTGTTAAGTAGGACATTGTTAAATTTGGGAATAATAAGGGAAGAAGGTAGTTGTTTCTTTTTTTAAAAGTTTTGGTTTGATAATAGATCTCTGGGAGAGAACCTGCTCGGGTTTAACCTGGCAGGCAGCTAAAAGCCACACAGTGAGATGGGGAATTTTGGGGAAGGTGCAAATTGTGGGTAGAGATAAAGGCAGTTTAATATGGCAGAAAAGGAAGAGAATAATAGTAACAGTATATGCAAAATGAGTGGTGCACAGTGGGATTTCTCACTGGTTGCAGACCACTGATGCCCAGCTAGCTCCAGAGCCATGGTCTGTCCTGGGTCTCAACTCTCTCACCTGCTTCCCCCAAGCTGTATGTGGAGCATGATGCCATATGATATGGAATAGCCCTTTGGACAGTCAGGGTCAGTTTTCCTGGCCGTGTTCCCTCCCAGCACCTGCAGCTTCTGTGCTGATGAGGCAGGATGGGAAGCTGAAAAGTCCTTGACTTGGTGTAAACATTGTCCCACAACAAAAACATCAGGGTGTTATCAACATTCTTCTCATCTGAAATCCCAAGTGGAGCAATGTACCCGCTGCTAGGAAGAGAGTGAGCACTATCCCAGCTGAAGCCAGGACAGAACTGCTCAGAACTGCCCCTTGCCAAGGTCTTGAGGATGAGACATTTGCAGTGAGGAACCTGTCTCTGATGCAGTAAGTTATAGGGCAGAGGTGGGTGTTTGGGAGCATTTCACTTCTCTGTGTGCAGCCCTGACTGGCACCAACCCCACAGCATTTCAGACCGAGGATGTCAGCAGCTGGGAAAGGGCTGGGGCACAGCCTTGGTCTGGAGGAATTTGAGGAGCTCTCTGTGATATCCCACGGAGGTGTCCCACAACAAATTCCTGATGACTTTTCCATGTTAAGCTCTTCCAGTGTTCCCTAAGAACACAGAGACACCAGGTTTCACACAGGCAGTAATCTAACTGGAGTACCCCCTGCAGAAACATGTGCTCCATATAGAAGACTGGAGTCTGAACGGGAGGCAAAGCCCTGCAACGAGCTGTCGGCGTAATTAAAAGGCTGCAGGGAGATGAAACACGAGATGGAGAAGAGACAGTTGGAAGCACTGACAAACAGAAGCTCTTTCAAGTATTTTGCTGTGGAGATGATGGGAGACGTTTCAGGGGGTTCAGTTTTTTTTCTCCTTGCACCTGAAGGAGTTTTCATCCTTCAGCAGGTGAGTCCCACCGTGGAGCTGGGTGGACACCGTCACTGACCCAGAAGCATCCAAATGCTGGTACAGGTGCCAGCACTAATGCCAGGTTGGACAGAAGGCAGTGGAAAGCCCTGGGGCTGCTGAGCTCTAAGCCAAGAGCTAATATCTGGGTCTTGGACCAGGCTGTGATTTTTATTTTGGGGGTTTGGCTCATGGGTAGGCTACAGCCCCCTTTGAGCTAGGTGATGATCCACTGTACCCAGTGATGCTATGAAGGCAGCTAAAGGCCAAGTGCTGTCATGTGAAACCAGCTGTGAATTAATACATGGTGTGTGATTAATGTGCTTTTTAAATGCATTCATGTCCTGTCACACTGGCTGTGGCTCTTGTGTCACATTCGGTGTTCTCAGAACATCTATTAGCTTTACAGATCCCTTGATTATTGCTTTCTCTTTTATAATTAAGCCATGAAACTCAGCATGGTGCAGCTTATGTGGTATTAATTCATGCCTGGCATATTTTGCCTGTGCCCTAGGATAAGGCTAAATGCTGGCAGCTGCATTGCTCTCTGCACAGTTGCTATTCTGAATTTTTTTTAATATGATTATAAAAATCACATTCTGTCTGCATATGGGCAACACGGGGCTCGTTACCGCCGCAAGCAGCAGCGAGATGTGGTCTGGTTCCCCTTGGAGCAGGATCTGTCCCCTCCAGTGCTGTGAGATGGGGCTTCCTCCTGCCCCAGGCACTGGCTGATGCTTTCCAGGTCGGTGCTGTTAGTTCTGCTTGGGTGCTCACACCGCCCCGAGTGAGCTCCTCTCCCTGCTCACCCTTCTTGGGACGTGCCTGTGAAATGGGAAGCTCTCAAATCAGTTTTGTTTCACTCCTTTTCGTCCTTATTTAGTCCTTGTTTTTCTTTGCATGAGGTTCAAGATGGATTAGGGTCACAAAGATGATCGGGGGCTGGAGAACTTCTACTGTGAAGACAGCCTTGTTCAGCCTGGAGAAGAGACCTAATTGTAGCCTCCCAGTACTGACAGGGGTCCTACAGGGACATGGGAGAGGGACTGTCCACCAGAGAGGGCAGGGACAGGACAAGGGGTGATGGCTTCAGGCTGGAAGAGGGCAAGGATAGATGAGATGTTAGGATGAAATTCTTCACTCTGAGGGTGGTGAGGCCCTGGCATGAGGTACCCAGAGAGGCTGTGGAAGCCCCATCCCTGTTCAAGGACAGGCTGGATGGGGCTTTGGGCAACATATACCTAGTGAAGGTGTCTCTGCTCATGGCAGGGGTCTGAAACTACATGATCTTTGAGGTCCCTTCCAGTCCAAACCAGTCTGTGGTTCTCTGAGTTCAGGATTTTCTGCAAGACTGCAGCTCCACATCCACTTTCTGTTGGCAGCAGCTGCGATGGCTGTTTGAATAGTTTTACTCCCACTTGGTCCCTCCTGTCCAGACTGTGACAGTTCACCAGTTTGTGTGGCCACATGGTGAGAGCTGAACAGGGAACAAAAATATCATAGACCATGGCTGGTTTATTTATTTATTTTCCCTCCCCTGGGGCTTAGTTGGAGGGTGACGGTGCTGAAGGAATTGGAGCTCAGTGCTCCTGGGAGGGAAGTCACTAAAATGACCCAGCACCAGTGCTCTGGTCATTGCTGGTCCAGTTTGAATGCAGAATTCATCGTGTCTCTGTTGGGCTGGGTGTTGGGTAAGTCCGAGCAGCCCCACAGCTGCCTCTTGCGATGCAGAGCGGACACTAATGGACTCCAGCAGCTCTGTCAACCCGGCTCTGATCTCTGGGGCTGCTCAAAGTCCTGCCAGACTTCAGATGTGGGGACAAAGCACTGGGTGGCTGCGTGCCAGCTGTCAAAGAAGACGTGGCAGTGTCCCTCATCCACTCTGGACAGGGGGAAGCAGCCTGGGAGCCGCAGGAGCCGGGGCGTGGGAAGGCTCCACGTGCGGCTGCAGATGCTGTAACGCGGCGCAGGTCTGCTCCGCAGCGTGCCTGTGCTGTTTACACACATATGCATGCTCCTCAGGTTGTCAATTATTACTCATCAAACCACTTGCAAAGAGACCTGAATGCTGATGATCTCCAAGCTTCTGTTTCATAAAACAGTGCCAAACCCTAAAGCTGTAGTGCAGAAACTCTTCGAGCTCAGATGTTTCCATGGAGATGGAGCTTTGATCTCGTTGTGATAAATAAAAGGCGGAGAAGATGCTCCTGAACTAGGGAGGAAGGCAAGGCTGATCCCGATGGGGCAGAAGTTCTCAACAGGAATTGGAGGGACAGAGATCTCTTTTCCATCCCCCGCCCCGTGGTGCCACGTCTGTAGCAGTGGCGAGGTTGAGCAGCCTCCCCGCCAGCGCTGTGCCACGGCGTGCGCAGAGGACGTGACTCTCAGCCAGCCAGACACGCTACACCTTTGAGACAGATAATTTAATGCTACTGAAAAGTCAGACCTTAGTCTGCAGAGGAACAGTCACCCTGTGCTGAGGGATTCAGAGAGCAGGGACACAGGGCTTGAGTAGCAGCATGAGGCACGTTTATTTTCAGGACTGTGGCAAAGCAATCTGAGGAGGAGAGACCAGCTAGGAAAAGTGCTGCCTTTATGGATAAAATATTGTGTGTGTGTGTGTGTGTGTGTGTGTGTGTGTGTGTGTGTGTGTGTAGGAAATCACATTTTTCTCTGGCATGATGTGCAAACCAGAAGTGTTTTTCCATATGCTGAGGTGGAGACAGTGACTGAAGGCAGAGTCAAGCTGGCTTTATCCGTGTGGGTGAGCTCTGACTGCACTGGCGACCTGTGAGTTGTTAGAGATGTTGGTAGGACCAGGGCTGCTGCTCCAGGCCCTGGAAATCAAGGTTTCTGTGGATGGAGCTGAAGGAGAATTCATCAGGAAAGGGTGTGCTTCTCTTCAGCAGTTGCTGAGAGCTGCCCCTTGGAGTAGATGCAGTGACCTGTGTGCTGGCAGGAGGCCTCACGCCAGGACGCTCCGTGCGGGAGCGGAGGGGATCCCTGGTGTTTGCGTGCCTGGCTATGCCCACAGTGCTCTGTGCCGAGCCGGGTGCCTGTTCGTGCTGCTCTCGCTCCGTCTGGCAGCTGGGTGGTGGCTTTTCCTGGTCACTTCTGATCTGCTCACAGCACGCTGACAGATCCATCCCTTTGTCTCTGCTACCAGCGTGGCCTCAAACAGATATTTCTGCGGTGTGGAAGGACATAGGGTGAGCCAGCTGCTGTATGCAGCTTGCTGCAATGCTTTTTTTCCCTTCCTTTTTTTTTTAATGTGTCCCTTTGCTTCAAGCTGCTGTTGCACTAATTAGGATCTCTCTGCTTTAGGGGTTTGCAATACTTCACCCAGGCAAAACGGTGTTGAAGAACACATTAAGGCTTCCTCCCACCCTATCCCACTCGCTTTCACTGGAGCCAGTGACCCCTTTGTGCCCTGCTGGGTGCCAGACTGCTTAACAACCCAGCCATCACTTTGTCACCTTAGGGTTCACATGAAATACTTTATTACTAAGGATGTATGTTTGAGAAACTTATCATCTCTTGGAGATCTTGCAGAAGCCTTTAGACCCAGCCTTTGGACATAGCCCCAGGCTGCCTGGGGAAGCCAGCAGGTGGGGGCTGCTTTGACTTTTGTGATCTTTTCAAATGACCCTTACTGAAAATACAGCCACTTACTGCCCTGGTTTTCAGAATGGGACAGTTTAGCCAAGAAGGCCATGTTGTCATCTTCCGCACTGCTTTACTGGGAAGAAAATATGGTGAAAAAACATGGAATATTGAAGATATTGTGAATCCAACTCGCTCCCACTGGTTTCAATGGAGACTTTAGTCTTGTTTTCACTGGGCTCTTTGTCAGAACCAACACCATAAAGTATTCTGACAGGTCACAGATAAGGTTACTAGATGGTAATGAAAACAGCATTTTTATCCTCAATTACACTGACGAGATGGGATTGCTGTGCAGCCACAGCTGTTTGTCTCGCTGCTGTGACAAGCCTGTAGGATGCTGTCACTTAGCAACCATTGCCATTTGTGCTTTAGCTGCAGCTTTGTGGTGTTGGCACCTAATGAGAGTTGTAATCATGAGATCAAACCCATCCTGGGTGTTTGTGTTTGGAAGCCATGGACTGCAGGGCTCCCCCATACCCCCAGCCACTGTGAGGGCTAAATGGGGAGAACTGCACCCGTGATGGCTACCACAGCTTCACATGGGTTTATTTTGGAGCTGGCTTGGCTGGGACAAGTTGTGTCTCAGGGTGTACAACCTGGATTAGCCAGATTGGGCTATGCAGCTCCTTCGTGGTGGTCACTGCCCAGCCCAGGAGCTGGTTTGAGGCCACAGCTCAGTGTGGCTGAAATGTCACCTCCTTGAATAGGGTGGTGGTGAGGGACTAGCTGAGGCAAGCTAGTGTGTGACATCCCTGGGTACAGCAGAGCTAGCTCCCTGCTCCCTCCAACTGACCCAGCCTGAAAGCTCAGGGAATATGGGATCAGTGGAGACTGGAAATAGGAGGACCAAGAGATACTGGGAGAGCTGAAGATCTAAAAGTGTCTCTAGCGCTGAAAAGGGGCAGTCTTGTCATGTGTCAAGCTCTAAAGCTCTGCAGGATCTGTTTAAGGTCACAGTTCTACTCTACACCTCGTTGGGCAGTGTCCCTCAAAGGAGCTGGTGTCCCTCTGTCCTGGGTTCCTGCCCTTGCGTGGAGTTTCACAGATGAGCAACAGCAGAGGTGGGGAGTGGCTTGGTTTGGATGGGTTGATTTTGGAGGCAGCCATGGGAGGGCATCTTCCCAGCCCTATTCTATGAGGAATGCAGTTCTTCAACACATTAAGCTCAAAGCAGAGACTTCATATTATGGCTAGAAATCCTGTTTTCTTTAGTTCTGCTTGCCTGAACTCAAGCAGTTGTGTAATTGCATCCATCGTGTTGCAGGGACTCTCGATGTAGAGTTCTCACTTCCCCACCTTCCTGGGAATAAGCTTCTCCATGATGTGTGAGAAGTTCCACCTTGTTCCAACAGACAGACCACTGCTTTGAAAGAAATTCTGTCTCTCCACACACTGGCCTGCAAGGTTATAGGTGAGAACTGCCCTGTCTGTGGAGGAGCAGGTCTGACGCGGGCTGAGGTCTGGCTGGGAGTCACAGAGGACAAAACCCCAGGGTCTAAAGGGAAATGACACAGGTGTCACATTTTTCCATTGTAAATTGCTGAGAACTTCTGGAGTGAAGTTGGCTGATGAGTTTTGTGTTTAACACAGGGTGGTTTTTAGAAGCTTTGATGAATATGTATTGAAAGGTAGAGCAAATTCTGTTAAGAGACAAAGGAAACTACAGGTACACATGAGTTGATTTGTATAGTTAAACTAAAACAACAGCTTTAGACATTTATGGACCATTTTTTACTAAGCTGTGTAATTAGTATAATTAAGCAAAGAATATTATTTCAGTTTTAAATGCCCAGTATATTAAAACAGAGAATGACCAGCCGTTCTTTGGCAGCTTTTATAAAGCCATTACCAGTGTCAGGCTGAGCCAGAGATTCCTGTTCTCTCCCATGTCTGGCTGAGTCTGAGCAGCTAAAGGAAGGATAAATCCTTTCTTCAGAGCTTTGTTGAAATATGTTGAAAGCAACTCAAGGAATTTCATACCTGTGAACAGCTCAACCAACAGAGCATATGCTGCCCCTGTGCAGATAAAGAGTTGAAATGAGCTTTGTAATCTTCATCTTTTACAGTACCAGCTATCAGACACATAATTTTTTCTAATCTGTGATGTTCTGTGTTGATGCCATTTGTATTGCAACTGTCTCCTGCAGGAGCCACGCACAGCTAGCGCTGATGGTGCCACAGTGGCAGTTTCTGCAGAAAGCCATCCCCAAAAGACAGCTTTGGACTGTCTCCTGTCCTGTAGAAGAGAGCCAGGGAGCCTGCATCCTCCTCTGTGTTGTTGGAGTCCTGGGTGTGTGACAGGAGCAGGCTGGGTCTGTATGGACAGACCACTTCAGTGGGAGGTAGCAGCACACTTGCTGAAGTGAATGCCCAGTATGTGCCTGGGGTCACATGCTGGTTCCTCAGGGCTGCTGCCCCAAGAGCTAAACCCCCTCCCCAGGGGCAGCACAACCACAGCTCCTTGGCAAGGCAGATGACATGGTGTAAATTCTTAGCCCAGCAGAAAGCCCTGTGGCCGGGATAAGGACCTTGTGGAGGTGTATAAAAAGCTTTGGCAGGTAAGAAGTGGGTTGCAAGTGAGTTAGTGCTGTAACTGTGGTCTAACAGGGTGTGAAGATGGGCATCCTACAGAAGATAGAGGCATCCCAGCATGACAGGTGGTTCATGTTGTCAGTGTGTTTACTAATTCAATCACTGATTTTTCATCTCTTAAGACCCACTGCTATCATTTTCTATGGAAAGAAATGTGGCCATTTTCTTCTGCTTTTGTCTCCCACAGTCTCTCTACTCCCTGGCACTGGTTCCTCATGCTTACCAGATGTTCATGACTTCATGTTTCTCCCAATTATCAGGTGCAGGGTGTCAGTCCAAGAATCTCAGTGCTAATGAGACTTTCTACTCTGAGTAGAGTGACACAGAAAACAAAGTAAGGCAACGTAGCGAGCTCAGAATAGAGAAGTACAAAAATCAGCACTGAGTCATTTAATCAGGTGGAGACCTGCTTTTAATCCAAGATGAAAGGAGTTCTTAATTCCCCTTCTAAAGAAACAGGAGCCCTCCCAGCTTGGTGTACGTTGGGGTTTTCGTGTACAAGCATCCTGTGTATAAACAAGACTTTGGACTGCAATTAGGCAAATGGTGTAAACTTAACAATGTCACCATCATCCCAGCTGCTATAAAAAGAAATTCCATTAAAAATTAATAGGTCTGGGCATCAGGAGACCTCAGTAATGAGCAGTGAAGTTCTCCTTCTGTAGCAAGTCACTTTTTCAATTTGCTGGTATTTGAATAATTCCTTGGAGTCCCTAAACAGCACAGCCCTAAAATCTCAAGGAGTCTAGTGCTGAATGGGAAGAAGACATTTACCCAGCTGTCTCCTTTCCCAGGGTGTGTCTGACCCATTGTCAACATGCAGTGCTAGTTTTGGAACTGTAATGCCTTCACCTGACAGGATTGCTAAAACTCCCCTCTCAGAGTAAGCTCTTCAATTCCTGAGAAAGTGTGGTGGCAGGAAAATGCCTCATTTTATTATATTCTGTCTTTTGCCTGGCATAGACCCTGATCAAGTAGAATTGTGTAGCAGCAGAGCTGCTTTCTCCTACAGACAGCTGCTGGTATGACACACAAGGTCTTTGGCATATATAAGGTGCATGGTAAATGTGTTAGTGTCATAGAGTAAATCTTCAACCTCAGCAGGAAGAAATCCAAACTACATCTTATCCCTTTGGCCTAAAATCAGTGTTGTGTTCCTGCCTTGGACAGAGTGCTGAGTAACACCTCAGTGCCAGAAGGGAATACAGCATGGTTTGACCTGCTAGTAAAGGTACTTTTTTTTTCTCTTTCTGAATTTTAGGTGGCTTTGTAGCATGTTGCAAGACCTTGGAGCAAGTTGCAAACTAGAGTCTTCCCTGAGTTTTTTTCTAAAAAAGTCTTTTTCCTCAGAAAACAGTGTTGCCATTGGCACTACAGCTGCTGTTTCATAATTGTCTTACCAAAGCGAAGCAGAGGTCAGTTTTTATAATGAAAAAGCTGCAAATGTCAGTGTCTCTTACCAGTCAGAAGCTATTCTAGTTGTTTAGGAATAGAGAATGGAGCACTTAAAATTCAGCAAAAACTACTTGCTTCTGGCTTGTCTTGAAAACAACAAGCTCCAGTGTCACTGCTGAGATCAAACACACACATTATCATATGGAAGCAAGCTTATAACATTAAGCATGATCAGCTTTAAATGCTTCTCTAGACCTCAAAATGCAACAGGAAACCAGAAAACTGTTTTTAGAATGGAGATACAGGCAGGGTCAAAATAAGTGTCCTTTAAACCCAATTTTCATCAGTTATAGCTACTCTGGCTCTAAAAGGTGCATGCAACAACTTTCAGTCACTTTTGTTTTTTAAAAGTATTTCCTTATGTAGGCATGGTCAGGCACTTTCTTAAAGACAGGAGTTAAAAAAAAGAACAAATACATTTCTTAATGTACTTACTTTGAAAAACAAATTACAGTTTATTTGAGAATATTTAACAACAAAAAGTCATCAGTATTATACCAAAATTTTTTAGATGTGAATGGGTTAACAAAGCCATCTTCTCCTTTCAGCAGAACACTTTTTATCCTCTCTCAAGAAAGGCTTCATGACTGGTAGCAAAAAATTTCCCTTGCAGAAGAAAACTGCTTATGCACTGCTCCCTCAGAGAAAAAGATGTCTTCAGTAACAGTCAGCTTCATTCTCCTCTGTGGTCCCCACCGTAGCAATGATGTCCTGTAAGAGGGACTGAGGGCTTTTCTCCACGTGGTCACTACATCTATTTAGCTCACTGTGTAGGTCTTCAAAGTCTATTGTACCCAAAGCTAGCATCATGCTCTCTGGATCTTGAAAATCCATCCCATCACCACCATCTATGGGGAAGTTCTGGGCCAGGGCACCCTGCCTTAGTGTCCTTTGTAACCAGGCAACGCTGTGTCCTGCAGGTGATTCTTCAACCGCTTGTGATGCCTTCAGGGTACTGGTTGGATAGAAATGGCTTCTTAAGCCAATGAGTATATCACAAGCTCTCTGACCCAGTGGTTTGTCACAGTCACAGAGGGAGTGAAACAAAAAGCCAAACAGTTTTGCTCGGCAAAATATCTGCAGCGACTGGTTCTGATGACCGGAACTGGTGACTGCAGACGGCACGGGAGCGTATGGGCATTTTGGAAGGCCAAGCTGGCAAACTGTCTGGTTACAGAAAACCTGAACCAGTTCCAAACCCCCAAGTCTGACTTCCCAGTCTAGGTCATTCTCCACTATTTGGATCACTCTGGAAACAAACTGTTCTGTGTCTTCCAGCTGACCTGTGCAGCCTTGTCTCAGCCACTTTGTGAAGATGCTGATCACAGCCCTCCTAGGAAAGCCCTCTGAGTCTGTTGACAAGATCTCTTGAAGCTTTGCTATGGTGTTCTAAACATAAAAAGACAAAGAAAAAGCACAATGAGGAGAGGAACATGTGAAGAAACAAGAACAGCAGAAGTAAAAGATCTAGTCTCTTCATGACTGGGTGTGAAATCTGCCTGCATAACACTGCAGAAAACTTGTGAAGAAAGTGCTAAGGAGTACAGCACCAAACTGATGGGTGGTTCTGCTAGATTCTGCAGCAAGCAACACAAAGTCATCATACCTCTTTATTATACTGATTCCCCATGACAGGTGGCTCTGGAGAAAAGTAAGTAATGAAGGCCAAGTGTCCCACAGCAGTCACAGCACTCGCTCTCACGTAGCTTTCTGGATCCTCAAGAAGATCTTCTGTAAGCCTTGGCACCTCTGAAGACAGGAGACACTGCCTGAACTCATCCTGGTCTGTAAACAAGACAGCAATCCGAAGAAGTGAGGCTTTATTCTCTCAGAGCATGAAGCTGTTTCCAATGCAAACAGTTCTTTGCGTCATACAAGGGTGCCCACTGACTGCAGGGACAGCTGCCAGTGAGCTGAGCCACTGCAGAGGCCAGGCAGCTGCTCACAAGGGCACAGACACTCTGTGTCAGGTACCCTGTTTTCCAGCAGCTAGGTGACTTACAGTCAAGCCCTGCTCGACACTGGAGCTTAGAAAAATCCATTTACAGTTGTTCTAGTGGTAAGAAAATACTTTCCCTGGGCAAATGAGGACATGGTTTCAGCTTCATCAAACTTAGGCCTTTGCTTGCAGGAGGAAAAAGAAGACTTCCTTTCCTGCTATCAAGGCATACATAAAGGAAAAAGAATGCAACTGCAGTGCTGAGAGGGGCTGCAGGGTAAACTGCTAATGCAGTTTAGGATACTTCCTTTGTGACCTGGAAACAGGTGTCTCAACACCTGTGACTGTCTCAACACCCCTCTGTTCAAGATGCCAAAACTGCTGTTAAGGAGGGCATAGGAACCTGTGTTCAATGCAAAGGTAGGATGTTTTGATCTATTTGTCAGATCTCTATTATGATTTAAGAGTAAAAATCTTGACCCTTCTTTCTTTACTCCTCCAGTTACAGGTCAGAGGATGCTTCACAGACCTGACTGGCTTTCATAGCAACAAAGGAAATACTCCCCCAATCTCAACTGTTAGATGTCTGTACCTACCTCTCAAGTATTTAATCAGGACAGTGAGGAACTCCAGAGAAGAATCTCTTACTTCCCAGCATGGACTGCACAAACGTTTCTGCAGCACCAGAAACACAGCTGTAAAAGCCAAGTGACAAGCTTGAACGGACATGGCCTTACTGAAGCAATCGCTGTACAAACCCTCTATCGTTTTATCTGACATAATCTCTGTTGATGCTGCTGTGTGCTTCTCCCAGAGTACTTCAAAGTGCTATTTGGGCAGCTAAAACTAAATTCAACAGAGTTGTGCAGAGATGAATCCCAAGTGCTTTGAGCAGGAAAGGGAGGCAATCCGCAGAGCGGATTTCAGAGGTGCCACTAGCTGCTGTTTGTCCCTACCTGAAGAGTTTCATTACCTTCCAAAATCTTCACAGTTTGCTGCCACTGACTGTTGGAGCAAGACAGTTCCTGCAAGCACACCAACCACTTGGATGTAGCTTGAAATGCTTTCTTTAGAACCTGAAGCAATATAAAACAGATTCATGTTACAGGATGAGGCATTGCTGCCTTTACGGTAGATAAAATTTGGTTTAGCCTCAAAACTTGTAGAGAATTCTCAGAGTAAACAAGGTCATTTGCTTCCTTACTAAGAAATAGCCACAAATAAACCATGCTTATATAACATTTCTAACACCTAAAAAGTGTTAGTACTATTAAGTTCTAGTATTTCCAGCTTTTGATTTGCAGTTGTCAAGAGTCATTCAAACAAAGCAAAGCAAGAAAACAAAGCCCCTTAATGCAAAGAATTCAATGCTTAAGGTCCATGCCAAGTTGAGAATGTTGGTGCTAGTCTTCAGTGTCCTATCTTTTCAAGAACACTCAATGTATAGATCAGTTACTCATCAGAATTTTAGCTATTTCCTGCAAGCACCCCTCAAAGCCTCCTACATATTCTAATACAGATTGTGCTAAGAAATAACTATCATCAGATGTTTTCTCAGAACTACATCCTACTGGGGCAAGCTAACAGGCTTGGATTTCTCCTTAGTTCTACTCACAGTAGGGCTGGTGTTTGGACTCTCCAGGTAGGCCAGAAGGATATCAAACAGATTTTCTATGAGTGCATCACAACCTGAAACATAAAGAACAAAACTAAAGGACCAATACTGAAAGAAGGAGCAGCTGAATCAACTCCTGAAATACAGGAAGAGACAGGACTGTAAAACTGTTTTGGAGACAAAAGTAAGTACAGCCTTCAGAGTGAAGACAAACCATTTCTCACAATAACTATATCTTTTTTTAATTACAGCATTAAATGCCCTAGCTAATCAACATAAAGTAAGGTTAGTCAGGACTGTAAGGAGAAGTGGAAGAAATGAACAAGTTTCAGAAATGGAAGTGTTAGTCTTCATTCTGCAAGGTTACAGCATTAAAATGCAAAATTCTGTCATAACAGAATGGACAAATATTTCCAAAATTTTAAAATAAAAAATTGAAGGGTAAAGATTTACTTACCTTTTCTCTCAGAGAGTGCTGCTAGGACATCAAGAGCTGACTTCTGTACTCTGAAGCAGTTGATCAAGATTCGACTTATCGTGTTTCCCAGAGGAGAAGCTGGACTCAGGGAGCCATTGCAGAACTGCAATATTGCCATGAGAGAGCGCAGCAGAGACACATAAGGTAAATCCACTGGCAAATGAATCTAATGGGAGGGAAGAAAGAGAAAAAGGTTTCCAGCATAAGTCTCAAGCCTGCATACAGAGGCAGCAAAACCTGCAATTTCTAGTGTGTTCTTAAGGTATGCAATGCTAGAAACTACAAATAAATTTTCTTCTTTTTGCTCAAGAACTACTGCCCAGACTGAAGGAGATTCTTCTCACTGCTTGGGAAAGCAGTTCAATTTGGTTTTTTCACCAGATCAATAGTGGCACTAGAAGTAAGGTATGGTAACAAAATTTGTGAAGATGGATTTGAAACTAAGTGCAGTCCCTCTTTACACACTTCAGTATTCCTCTGTTCTCCTATCTGGAGTCTACCACAGTAGATTTCTTTAACATATTTCTGTCCTCACTGTCAACTCCTCTTCATGTTCTGTGAAGCTCTACTACAACAGCTTGCAACCCATCTTAAGACCATCTTTCAAGGACCAATTTGATACCCAAGCTTTTTTCTTCTCCAAATGTTACCAGAGACAGCAGCTGCTCCAGATGAGCAAGGGTCTGACAGAGAAGACCAGCACAAGATGACTTGGAGGACAGAAGACTTTCAACAGTGGTGGGATCACTCACAGACTCATCCAGCAAACCTAGAAGACCAAAGGAGGGAAGAGCTTGTGTTGCTAGTGAGTACAAAGGACTCTGATTTTCAAAGTTAACTATGATTTTTAGGTGATGCAGTATGAAAAGCCCTTCAAATGAAACTGACAGCAGGATGCTGCACTTCATCACAAACACTGCTACTGTCCCAGACTACTACTCTTCTTTCTCCAGTTTTGTCTGTACCAGACACTTAAAACACTGGCAAGCAGACTAGCTTCTAACTCTTCCATCATAACTGTACCTGCATATTCCAGAGGCTGGGAGGCTGCTCTCAGAATACAGTCCATTGGCTGAAGTAGAACGGTCAGTGCCTGCATCCTCACGTCTTGTGGGCTTCAAGAAGGAAACAGCAATTACCAAAACAAAACCAATTTAATTCCTTCCCAAATGCCTGCCTCCAAATGCAGAGCATAATAGTGTTTTTCACAGAGGCTTTTAAACATGCTAGCAATGAGAAGAGTAACAGAAGTATTATCCCAATTCAAGCTTTCTTCCTGGCTTCCCTGGCTAACTGAAAGCAGAGGAGAGATGGCTCTGGAATTTAGGAAGAGCCTTAGTGAGCTATGTAAACAGAGTGGGATTCTGTGTAAGAAGGGGGTTAGAGACAGGCATTTCTGGTCAACAAAATGGGGTCCTCATATCCGAATGAATGTAGCGGAAAGTGCAGTGAGAGAAAAGACCATTCTTGGCAAGGCACCAGAGATACTGGTACAGAACATTTGCAGAGTGTAAAAATGTCATTGCAGTAAATCCTACCATTTGTAGAGTCTCAGAACTCCCACTGCCAAAGGACCCGCTTGCACTGGGGTGAAGCATTCCAGAGCAGAAGTCACTAATGCCCAGAACCTGCTGTCTGCTTCAGAAAACACAGGGGACCTGAGAAGAGAGACATGTAAGTATTAAGTCCTATCAGATGATGGAAAAGAGATATAACTAACTCATCACTAGGCCCAATGTCCCAGAAGATCTTTACCAGGCCATTTTAAGCAAAAGATTTGCCAGCTTGTGCTGTGCTTGAACAGTCTCTTCTGTCAAGAAGGATTCGAGGTGCTTTGCTATGCTGAACCAAAGCACTTTAGTCCACGGAGTACAACAACTGCCAAACAAATTAGTTAGCAGCTTTAATGAATGTTCAACATGAGAAGCAGAGCTGGATTGAAGGGAATCTTCTATATGCTTTATAATCATTTGGGCACACGCTGGCCAATCACAGTCCACTGTACTGAGAGGTTTAGTTGTTTCAGATTCTACAGAGAGGGTGAGCATGTGCACCAGAAGCTGGCTGGCAGCTGAAGCCACAAACAGGCTGGGATCCCCTTGTAGAGCGAAGACCACGTCTATGCCTCCTGTGTGAAAACAGAATAAGTCACTGGAAGAAAAACCCAACAGTCTTCCTGTTGTGAGGTGGAGCCTGTTGCAGTCCAACCACGTATTTATTCTAATTCAAGTATGTGGTAATTCAAGTAATTTAGCAAGTCTTACAAATATGAATACAGAAGGCTTTTAATGATCTACTTTTGATGTGTTTCAGAAGATGTGCCTCTCCCCTCTAAAACAGACACCATCTTAGGTGTTTAGGAAAAGTAATAATAAAAATAAAACATAACTGATTTAGCAAAAACCCTACCATCTTTCATTGATTTGAGTGTTTTTGACAAATGGCTTATTTTAACCTTAAATAAATGAAAATTTCTCTCTCATTTGATGTCTGAGCAACAGACTGGAATGGTTTTGGGGAGTTACCAGTCCCAGAAGTACTCACCTCCATTGCAGAGGAAGTGGAGGGCAGGCTGATGCTGCATCATGCTGTGCACACCCGCCACCCAGCCGCTTCGCACAGAGGCATCTTCCCACAGCGCGCTGTTCAGAGGGCCTTCCCTGCCAAAGAGTCTGACCAACAGCTGCTCCTGCTGAGGACAGAGGGGAACACACAGTGTAAATGGTAAGCAAAGGGTCTCAAGGGGAGTGGGCAGGCTGCTCTGTCAGCCAAGTAACACTGTAGTAAAGCCCACTCTTGCTAGAAGTATCACTAGAATAGAAAATTTTCAGAATCCCATGCTTGACCTCAACATATGTTTCTTTCATGGACTAAGCAACTGAAGTGTTCAAAACTGCTTGCTTTTAAGATGCTAGGGACAACTTACTTATGTATCTATTCCATTACAATGCTTTATGAAGTTGCATGCAACTCTTCCCTGAGGAAGACTTTTGGGTTCTGAGGATTTTTACTACAAATGTATTCTACCATAGCAAGTAAGAGTTTTAAAAAACTCCCTTGTTTTTGCAGGGGATCAGAGATTTCCTGTCAACCTGCTATGGAAAGAAAACTACATCTGTTATTGCAGTGTAGACCTACAGGATCTGTTCAGGGATATGATATTTTCCAATGACTGCTGTGAGATATTGTTATCCTATATATTGTTTTGAAATGAAAATGAGCAAGCACTACATATCACAAAATCACAGAACATCAGGAGTTGAAAGGGACCTTGAAAGATCACCTAGTCCAACCTCCTGCCTGAACAGGATTACCTAGATTAGATCACACAGGATCAGCATCACAGTACTACTGTGGCAAAACAGAAGATAGAAGGCAGTAGTTTTACATGAGAACTGAAAAGGAACTGTGTGATTATTTTCATTAACATACCAGTGTTTTCTGACTTGTTTGATGCAAGCCACAAATTTAATAAGCAAAATACCTACACTTTCAGGTGTCCACCACATAGAAAGGGAAGAGAGACACACGGGCCAGGTACCTGGGCAAGCTGACTCACCTGCAGGTGTTGGAAGCGGTGTTCGGAGGCAGCAAGCATCCCAGCTAACCGCAGGGTAAAGGAGAGGATGCTCAGACTGGGCTCTGGCAGCGCCAGCACGGCGGCAATGAAATCTGTCAGACAGGGGTTGTCCTGCAGCAGGCTCACGGTAGGATCTAGTGAGCGGGTGATGCCCAAGAAGCCAGAGAACACGGGGTTACTGCCAGGGCTTCTGTCCTCTCCCAGAACTCTAAGGCGCTGGCCTGAGCCCAGCGTGTCCCCTCCTGTTACAGGCGGGTCCGCGTTCACCTCACGGCCGGGCTCAGGCACTGAACCCCGCAGGTGTCGCCGAGGGCACAGCACCTCCGAGGGAGGCTCCCCCAAGGGTGCCGGCCTGCGGGCCTCCCCCCCGGGCGGCGGGCACTCACCGAGCCGCGTCAGGACGCGGAACCAGTCCAGCAGTTTCTCCAGGCAGGTGTCGTCGGAGCCAGACTGCCGTGGGTCGGCCAGGGCGGCGCAGACCCGCGGCAGCAGGAGGGAGCACTCGCTGGGCATGGTGCAAGTCCTGACGGACATGCTGCGGGGCTGCTCCCGCCACCGGCAGAGACCGGCGGTACCGGCCGCAAAGCGACTGTCGCAACGGTGGGGGCGTGGCCAAGGGCTGAGTTACGGGGAATGTCCCGCCCGCGGGGAGCTCCGTGTGGGGCAGCGGAAGGGAACCCGCGGTTGTTGCGGGCGGTGCCGGAGGGTGAAGAGGGCTGGAGCGGGGCTGCTCTCCGCGCCGTGGTTGTGTCTGNNNGAGCCGCCCCTCGGCCGCTCTGCGCAGGCGCCTCTCGCCGCGCGGCTGGTTGCCATGGTTTCCGCAACCCGGAAGTGCCGTGGGAGTGGAGGCGGGCACCGCTCAGGCCGCCGCGCTGCGCATCTCCCGCCATGGCCCGCGGGGGCTCCCGCCATCCTGCTAACCCATAAAGCCTCCCCGCCACCCTCCCGTGATGGCCCGGGGGGGCGGTGAGGTGGATGCGGAGGGGGAGCTGGTAAGGAGCGGGCGGCGGTGGGGAAGAGGAGGAGGTGCCAGGCCTGCCTCAGCCCGGGCCCGACGTGGGAAACGCTCCCACCCGCCCGTGGGGCCGCGGCAAAGCTTGGGGCCCTCTTAAGGCTCTCCAGGCCGGCGAGGCGGTGGCACCGATGGGGAGGAGGACGACGGCAGTGCTGGGTTGTGCCTTTGTCTCCTCAGCCGGCCCGTAGTACAGCGACGGGAGGGAGCGTGTGTGTCGGCGTTCGTTTGTCCACACGCGCCCTGTCAGCGTCCAGAGGCAGGTCTGGAGGCCCTTTGCTGGGAGCCGCCGTGTTCTCTTGTTTGCATTAGGTGGCTCTTACCGGGCTTGTTTTGCAAGAGCAAAGGCGCTGTGAAGGTTTCCAGGGGCTGCGGTTTGTATCCTGGTGAATGTTTTGTTGTTTGCCACCTCCTATAAAGGCTGGGTGCCTTCCACATTCTCTGGTTTTTAATGCTCTAGCCAGGTAGCGAGATCTCTCAGAGTGATAAAAATATCTTAAATAACAAACAAACAAAAACAAATCAGTGTGCTGCAAGGAACATTGCCTCAGGAAGTTAAAAACAATATGGCATGGCATGTGAGGTGTATACCTACCTGCTCTCAGCCAGCACAAATAGCTCTTCTGCTTGCTCTGTTGTTGTCAATCCCAGCTCCTGTTTTGTCAGCCAGGATTCTCAAAAATACTTCACCCTGCCCTGCCTCTGTTAGAGATAGATGAGCATCTGCCCAAAGAGTGGTGCTGCAGCTGTGAGCACCATGGAGTCAGCAAGTGAAAACGTTCTTTTCCGCAAAGGCAGCATATTCAGATAATTTGAAAGCAAAGTGGGAATTTTTCCTTCTGCTGTGGAAATGTTTGCATTTGAGAAACAGGGAAACTTATTAACTTGATCTGAGGAAAAATTAACCACTTTGATTCTTTGGTTTGGGGATTTTACCTCACCTTGATCATTTCTCCACTTGAGTTTACTGAATGTTCCCTACAGCAAAGCAAGGGTAGTAACAAGGAAGGGGACAGTTGAATGGGTTGCTGCTTAACTCTTACTGGTAGAGAAATTTGTGCAGAACCAGCCCTGTGGGAGGTGTGGCAGCTGAAGGTTCAGTTGTTGCAGTGCTGTACACTGAACTACATGGCTCAAGTCTGAAGTGACTTGCACTCTGTTGCACACAATTTTGTGTTAAATGATGCTGATTCTTGCAACCATAATGGTACATTTACCCTTTGAATATATTTCACTCAAACTTTATTGTCATAGGAACTGAGTATAAAATTTTCCGGACATGTTTTATAACCAACTACTTAGTAGCAAATGTCACAGTTAATGTCTTCTTTCCCAGGGAGATGACAGCCTGTCTGTGATTACCTGTGAGTCAGATACAGAAATGGTGAGTTTTGTTAATGGTGTGCTGCAGATGAATGCCTTAAAAGGCCTCTTGGCGTGATCCTGCACAAAGTGTGTCCACATGATGGCTCCTTGTCAATAAGACAATAAGAGTATGTTATTGCAACATACTTTGATTCAAAAACCTCCTCTAATTCCACATCTAATTCTGTCTTCTAAATTCTCATCACTGGGGGCTGCAAATGATGTTTGGCTTCATTTCAGTGTTTGAGCAAGTTATGGACTTAAGTAATCCTTCTACGGAGTTTCAGTGGCATTGCATAAGACTTTCCTTTAGCTAAATGGTTCTGTAGATGGGCCTCTACTCTGTGATCATCTTGAATTTGCTGCTACTAATATTTAGTACTGATAGGGAAGGTGTTAATTAGTGTTCTGGGCGTGAATAGACTACTTTCTATCTGCACCATAAAACTTTTGTAGGCACCACCTTAATCCTGGTGCCCATTGCTGTGACCAATTCTGCATATACTTAATGCTACTATTTTTTCTCTTCTACACTGAAGATTTTGTCTTATAACAAGTGGTCTTCATACAAAATAGAGATTGAAGCCAATTTTGAGACTATAGGCTGAAATTTTTGAAGAATGGGATATTTTAAATACATTTAAAAATAATTTTTCTCTTCCAGAAGTTGAAGAAGAAAATATTTCACAAGCCTCCAAAGTCACAAAGTAAGTGTTCCAAAATTCTTTCTTCTGCTTCTGTTACTGTAGAAGATAGATATGTGGAACACAGGAACTGAAGATTTCTAAACATCTTCTATTTTTTTTTCTTGTATTTTTTCTTTACTGGGACTTTTTTTTTTTATTTTTAAGGTGAATGCCCCATTGCTCCATATAATCCAGTACCTAGTATGCTGCTAAATTCTATTTTATTAGTCATGGTACCGTGTCTGGGAACTTTGAAGCACAAGACAGCATAATTTTTTGTGAACTTCAGCTTCTTAAGGCTGTGTTGATCTATTTTCCTTTGTTTCAGAGTCTCCATACAGCTCTAGCACACAACTGTATCCTAAAAAAGCTGCAGCTTGGCGATCTCTGCAGGGAACAGGCAGTGCACGTCTTGAGAGTGCAGCTGTAAAAAATCCAAAGCAGATGTGGCTGGGATCACTGAAACAAGGTATTAATATAAAACTTCATCTGCATACGTGGATAAAATTCTGTGTTGTGGAGAGCTTAACATATAAACTCTCAAAGTAGATTTGTATTTGGTTATAGGCTACATAGGAAATGATTTCACTCTTGTTTGGGTGATTGGAATTAAGTGATTTATAGAAGGGATAATTAATAGTATTCTATATCACATTTGCTAGAATAAATTCACAAATTTAATTCACACTTCACTGATTTTTCACTTTTTTGTTCACTTTTGTTGGCAGGAACAAGTCATTCTCTTAAATCAGATGCTGACATGGGCCATATGCAAACTAGCATTTCTAGTAGCACTCCAGAGTATTTGAAGGAAGCTCTAGGAATGAAGAAGCCAAAACATTCTCGTTCTTCTAGTAATGGTAAACTGTGTAATGGTGGGGTAGATAAAAGTTAATGATCTCTTTCCCACGTAAAAGCACACTCTGCTTAAGATCTTAGCTTTAGTATAGCAAGAACCATTTCAGTTTAGCCAGTATTAAACCATATGTGTCAAAATATGAGCCATGGGATACTTCTTGAGATTTCTAAATTGGATAAGACTGGGGTTTCCAAATTTTCCTGAGCAATGAGTCACTATTAGCTTTCAGAACTTTTTGCAAATTGCCATGCATTTGCAGCTGAAAACATTGCAAATATAATATGGTTCAATGGGCCAGCTGTAGACAATTTATTGTGACTTTGCAAAACATAGTTTAGGAACCATTGATAGAAACCATCTGCTTGCCTGAAATTCTATGTAATTGATGCCTTTTACTTCTTCTCCAGAAAGGGTTTTATCAAGTGGCTGTGATATTAAAATCAGTTGAGTTTTATGGAAAGGGCAAAATTTAAAACTTGCTTTCCTTAAAGGAGAACTGTCAACTTAAAAATCTTACTTCCATTTAAAATGATACCTATATTGTTACTGGTGTTCTGGCAACCTTAAACGATTATAGACTTTTACATGTTAGAAATAAATAGAAAAATGCATTCTGAACATATTTTAGACTTATTTTGTAAGTAACATATTGAGATGAGAGGACTGCAGTCTTCTGTGATGAGTGTATCTTTTTGAGGTGGATATTTTCATCTAGCACCAGAGAGAACAGAAGCAATTAGGATAAATTTGCTGCAAATCTGTCAGAAGTTTCCTAGTTCCATACAGTAACACTTCTATTTCTAAAATTAATTTCCTTGATGGGATTTTTCTAAAAAAAACCAAAACAACAAAAAAAAAGTAATTTACATTTTGGTGCTGTTCTAGGTGTTTTCCTTTACAGTTAAAGTTTAAACCTTTCAAATCTGTTTATTTTACATAACTTTTTCTGCAGGCTATGTTCCTGGAACTCCTGACTACAAAGAAAAAGAAGATATGTATGATGAAATTATAGAACTGAAAAAGGTACAGCCTCTCTGATACTTACATAGTGTCACTCCAGGCTTTGTTGGTTCAGAATATTTGGTGTCTACACCCATCAAATTTTCAGCATTTGTAATGTAAAGCTAAACTAAACTTGTGTCTGTTCAAGGCAGTTTCATTGTTCTTATGGTGTGATATTCTGAGTACTGGATGTGGAAGTCTTGAAGTATACCCAGTCCTGAACCCCAGCCATGGCCCTAGCTGGATGCTGAAAAGGTTCCTTGCATTTGGTTTCTTTGTCCATCCATCTATCCCTTGGTATTGTGTTTGGGTTTTGGGTTTTTTTTTTCTCTCTCCCAGCTGTTACTCATCAGATTTTAACAATTTAGTGCATTGTATCAAAGAGGAGGACTGGGCATGTTGAAAGTAAGGGATATACCTCCATTATTTGTCAGCCCTGGCTCCAGTGTGATGGTCTTGCCTCTTATTTTTTCATTTTTGCTTGTTTTTCTTCATCCTGGCCATCATAATTGGATTGTTATTGACATCAAATCATGTTTCCATGTGAAAACTCAGCATATTTCTGTTTCTCAAATGTCCTTATGATTTTTCTCTCCTCTATTAGACAATACAAGCTCAGAAAAGTGAGGGAGATCGAATGAAAACTAAGCTCCGCCGTCTAGAAGAAGAGAACAATAAAAAGAATAAACAGATTGAACAGCTGTTGGATCCTTCTAGGGTAACTTTCTTGGAGGGATAAAAATGGGGCAAAAGAATGCTGAGCTATGTGATCCTCTTCTCCCTGTTCTTCTAGATTTCATGACTCCATAGTGTGTTGGTTCGTAGGAATGAGCTTGAATATTGGTGGTTGGTTGGTGTGAAAGGATTTCTGGTTTGTGTATCTCAGCTTCCCCTCCCAGTTTGGGTGAAAGCTTTTTACTTTTTTCTGGAAGTAAAATAAAAATGCTGTCTCTTTAGTGGCCCGTTTTCTGAAAATTTTGCCTGAGAGTAGAATGGAGTTAACCTCTTGCAAGGTGACTGACACATGCAATCCTGAGGCCTCTACCCAGAAGCAAAGATGAACCTTATTATCAGAACTGTGAGACTGAGGAGTAATTAAGGTCATCGTTAAAAGATCTGAATTCTACTGAATTCCTTGTGGCTGTTAGCTTCTGTGTGCAGGTGTATATCTTGGGAGAAGTGTGCCAACATAAATGAGTGTGCAGTGGGACTTGAGAACTTAGGCTGCTGGACTTGAGTAGGTTAGAAAATTCTTTGGAAATAGAATATAATTGAGTAGCAAGATTGGTCACTGGCTTTATCTGTGTCATACCTTGCAGGGTTCTGAGCTGGCACGAGCTTTGTCAGAAAAGATGACTGATAATGGATGGGTAAGACTTTCTTCATTAAATTTGGCTTTTGTTTTTCCTTTTTTCCTTTTGCCAAGCTAAAACACTACTGACTAAAAATATTAAGTGCAGTAAGAAAGATTAAGCAATTAGGAACTCATGTAACCATTACTTATATTGTCAGATAAAAAACCAGTAACAAAGATCTGGAATTATCATTATTTTAGGGAGCCACCTTTGTCACTATCTTGACTCTGTTTAGGGAGTACACTCCCTGTTATTTGCTTCTTTGATTTTAGCAGGGTAATGGGCAGAGTTATTTTTATTTATTGTGTATAAATATTAAGCTGGTTATGTCTCCACAGATATAAGTAAGAGATCCGATTCCATCAGTGTTCCTGTTGCCACAGGGTAGCCGATGTGTATGATTTACTAAGTACTGAAATATGTAGGAATAAGTAAGTCTGGTGAGGTACAACTTAAAATGACAGGGCAGGATTATGGGGGAAATAGAACTTCTGTGAAGAGATGAGTTATTCTAGGACTCATCAGCTCTTTGTTCTTTCTGTAGGTGGTTAGTGGATTAAAGCAGAAGATTCTCAAGCTAGAACAGCAGTGCAAGGAGAAAGACAACACTATTAAGTATGACATTGGGGGGTAGAGGCTTGTGTTGGAAGAGATAATAAAGGGAATTTGGAATCAATGTTGTTTTTCATCTGTATTCTTCTACTCCTTAAGATAATTTAATAAACTCTGAGAACATAGTAGCAATTATAAATCACCCACACAGAGACTGTAAGCCAACAGGTATTTCAGTGTCTTTGCTGGATTATTTTTTTTTATTTTATTTTCAGCAAATTCCAGGCAGACATGAAGACCACTAGTTTGGAAGAAATGAGGATAGCTATGGAAACCTACTATGAAGAGGTGTGTCTGACAGCTCCTTCACTGTGCATACAAATTGTTCACTTGTTGAGTCAAAGTATAAGTGGAATGGTTTAGATTAAGTTTAGCTGTAGCTGTTGTTGGGATCAGATTTTCACAGATATTCTCATAGCTCAAATTATATCCTGAAAAACCTTTTTTCCCCTCAATAAGTTGAATGTGTTGACGAGAAAGAGGAATAAAGGAACCAACATATATCCATGAGTGTAGTGTCTAGATGAAAACCTGTAGTCTGATTTTTCAGCAATGGCATCATTGCCTCTGCCCAGAGAATCTTGTTCTGATTTTCACCTAATGGACAAATGTGTTGCATTAGTAATGTCTGCTTCCACAGCTAGCTTCTTAATGGAATCTATATTTTTGTATTTCACAGGTTCATCGTCTTCAACTCCTGCTGGCAAAATCTGAGGCTATGAGGAAAAAGTATGTTTAATTCTTTTGAGTCAAATGTTTGCATATATGTGCTTGATACATCACTTGTATTACTTTAACTGATGGAAAACAGCTACATGGGAACAGTTCATTTTGTCATTTAGATTGCTGGATTTGCTTTTTGTTACTGCATTGGTTGGCTTCACAGCCTTGGCATATGTCTTAGTCATGTTTCTTTTACTTGTAAATAGATCATTTTGCAGATGTGGAAAAATACTAAAGCTATTAAAAAGTACACGGAAGTTCTGAAAATTTATCTCTAGTAAATAAAATCCATATTCCCCCCATAATAACACACATTCTGACATAACTGGTGATTGAAACAAACTCACCAGATATTGTAACTTTACTCTTGAGTCAGGTGAATATCTTGCTCCAGGTTGTATGCTGCAAAGAAGGTATTTTGGAGTAAACATTTTCCTGCAGTACACAGATCTGCAGGTGAGGGCAGTGTTTGTGAGACATCCATGAGTGGCGCTAGTGAGACACAGTCAGGGAAGCTTGTGCTTGTCACTGGTGTACGGGTGTACATGTGGTGATGAGGGTGAGTAGTCTGCAGAGGAAATAAAAATCGAAGGCAAAAGACAGAGCTCTAGTAAGAGCAGAGTAAAAACATTTTTGCAAGTGTGTGTTAGTCAAGCTTAGAAGAGGGTAATAGCCTTGTGGGATAGGAAAATTTGTTACCACACCACTTAAAAATACACTTCCCCTCCTAGTGTTAAGAATAGGCAACTATCTTAATTTTGGATGTTGTTATTTAGATTGATAGGAACACATAAGAACCCTTTACAGGTCATTATGTATACTACTTGTATTCCCCAGCTCACTCTCCCATGTGGACTGAAAAACTGCAATTTGTTTTGTCACTCTTCAAAAAAAAAAACAAAAACACAACCCAATTTCATCATTTTTGGCTTAGGCATGCAGTGACTAGCCTCTTAAGGCAGGAAACCATCACACCCAATTTATTCACAGGTGAGAATGAGTCACCAGGTCTCTTCCTTGTCCTCATTTATTCATATCTTCAAAAAAACTCAGTGCTTAGGGCAGTCTGTCTCCATTATGTGACTGTCAGTCTCTACTTGAGAGGCTGAGCACTGAAATAATAAATGATGTTGAAGGTCAGGACACTGGCATAGAGAAAGAGTTGTAGGAGAGTGTTTCTTTCATGATGCTTGTCTACATTACTTCTGGCTGACGTGAATGGCATTTATCTCCTTGTTGAAATATGGTTATTTATATGTGAAACTGTAGTGTCCAATTGTAGCTAGAAACTAGGCAACCAGAACGGTCTGTGGTTCTTTCATTTTGGTTTTGATAAGCCTAAAATAGTGGCACTCAGTGATATGGCTATGATTTCCATAACTTCTGTCCCTTCCCAGTTTTGGGGGTGTGTTGTGTTTTTGGGTTTGGGTTGGGTTTTTTTCCATTGCTATTTTTCCCTCCTGCCTGGGACACTTGTATGAAGAGTTGTCTGTGACATCTGGACAGCTTTATTTGTTTGCTTTTATGTTTTGTTTTAATTTTCAAAAGCTAGATTAGATTCAGGTTTTCATTCTGCTATGCTAATTATAGACTGTCTCCTCCTTTACTTTGCAATTATTCAGTGAATGGGATGTAAGATTCTTCCACAAACTGTTCTGTGATTTGTCATTGCTGTTGGCAGTGGCATTTGTCCAAAAGTAAGTCCATCAGTTAATTCAGACCTTTGTTTCCATGAGTAAGTTTTTAAGAATTTTCTTACAGCAATAAAGAACAAGTGTTTCACCTCACTAGACATGTTTTGTGAACAAACATTACTACTTTGTGCATCTAGAAGCTGAGATCTCTCCCCCTTTCATTAGAAAAAATAAAAAGGCAAAATCACTGTATCTAAAACATTAACACATAGGAGGCTTTCCCTTTTCTGATGCCTTTTAATCCTTTGACATCAGTCAGTTGTATCATTCACATCTGTTTCAAATCTCTCATTGATTGAAATGTATCTGAAATGAAGACATTTCTCTGGGGTTTACTTCAACAGAGACAGTTTCTTTTACATTGAAGCAACGTTCACAGTTACCTGAAAATACACTTGTGTGTTGGGTTTGTGTGAGAGTCATTCCATCAAAGTATAGTGGTTGGGTTCTCTCCTTCTCTCAGTCTCAGTCTGTTTCAGTGAAAGAACACAATCTGAAGCAGGCAGGTTAGCTTTCCATGCTGAAAAGTTCTTTTGGAGGAGCTTCCCAATTGGCTGAACATAAGTGTTTTTAAATCAGTGGTCCATAGAGCACTGGCAAAGCATTATAAGGTTGTTAACAAAACAAATAGAAAACCAAATAAGTAAAGCTCATATGGTCACCTTTGTTTATGTGTTAATGAAACAGAGTTGGGGAGGAAGTAAAAGTAATAAATGAACTTTCAAAGTATCTTTGACACAAATTAAAACAATTTTGTGTTGAGCAAGATGGTCTTTACATTTTTTCCCCCTAAAGGAATAATTAACTCCTCAAGTAAAAAGTGTTGATAAATGCTGTTGGGTGGGAGAGGTAAGGCACAGCTGCCTTGAATACTGAGGCTGTTCCACTCTTTTTAATGCTGCTTTTTTGTTCTCTGCTTTTAAGTTAACTTTCTGGTTTTGACCCTGTTTCCAAGTACAGAGGGCAGAGATACCCAAAAACGACTAAAATCACTGAATGCTGCTGTCCTGAGATTATCCAGGAACATCAAGGAATTGCAGAATGAAAATCAGAGGCTGAAAGAAGATCTCAATTATGTACTGAATAGTTCTCCTCCTTCCAGTAAAACAAAAAGTATGTGCTGAAAAGTTGGTGAACGTGGGGCAAGGGATTTGGGTACACTTGAAAAATGTGTTTGAGAGCAGGACCCTACAGTGGTAGAGATAAGGGAGTTATTACAAAGGTGAAGACTCAGGAGGAGCAGAGGTTGGAATGAGAAGTTTCTCACAGGAGTCTCTCTGACTTCTCAATATGTTGATCCACTCAGACCTGTGTTTCCTTTATTATTATCCCCGAGAATTCAAGACTGGAGTCACTAGAAGATTCTTGGAAACCTATTTTTTTAGTTGTTGAAAACTGATGAATATGAATGGTTTGTATTGATTTGAGTTGATTTGTGTAGAAGTCAAATATTTTAAACCATTCTGACATTTTCATTGCATATATGAAGTTGGGGTTCAGAGGTCTTTGGATGGTCTTTCTATGTGTACAGAAGTTTCAGAAAGCAAGAACAATGCTGACACACTAATTTGGTTTCACATTTAGAGCTTTGTCACTCTTTTTAGATTATAGTGAGTGGAGCAAACAGAGGCTGGCGAGGCGGATTTCGGAACTAGAAGAAGTGAGTGATCATAATCTTGTGGCCTTCTTACCTGAGCACAAAAAGCACAGCCAGTGGCTTATGCTCATGGCATGTAGTCATTCAGTTACCTGGCTTGTGCATTGTGGCTCAAGAATGTAAACTGGTGTCTGCACTATGTGTCCTTCCTCCCTTTTTTCTCTTCTCAAACTTAGTACTTATAAATGCACACTTTAGAATTAACTTCCATTTCATCATTTCACATGGCCTAAATAAAACCAATTTATGCTAAATTTAATTTTCCTCTCTTTTTCTTTTATATTTTTTGTGTAAATTTATCTTTTTAGAAAGTATGTGCCCTGGAGAGCACCAGAGTGTCATCAGCAGAAAGTGAGTCATCACAGTTACTGCCTGTGTCATCTTCACCTTCTCTAGTCCAGGATCACCCAGCCTCTCAACAGGTAGACCACGTTGAGGAATGTCATCGCCTCCAAGGGCTAGTGAAGAAACTCAAGAGTGATAGGAAAGCACTTCAAAATCTCCTGCTCAATAAAGAGTAAGTGTAACTCTTGCCTGAGATGTTGTTCTTTTGTAGGTGTGAATTATTTAATTATTCCTATGTTGTTATGAAGCGATGTAATAAGTTCTTCACGTTTTCAACAAGAAATTCAATTTTGAAGGTCCCTTCTGCTTTTATTTCAAAAGCTGCTTCTAGTCCTACTAGTGTAGTAAAATTACATTGCTGAAAAAAAGTCAGCAAGGGGATGGAAAATGAGAATTCTGCTTGCTTCTAACATGCTTTACAAGGCTTTTTATTCTTTCTATTTTTTTTTATTTTTGGCCAGCCACACTGAAAAGCCCTTGAAGGGTAGTGTCACATTATGCAGCACTTCTTGCAAGCATTTGTAAAAATTTGTCTTGTTTTTTTTGAACATGTTTCTCCTGATCTACCACATTCTGAAGCCTGCCTTTTGCCATATGATGCACTGGGGACTCTCCTACCCAGTAAGCAATTGATTTGCAATTTGCATTGCTTGGACTCGTTTGGTGTGTCAGTGTGTAAGGACAGGCAGGTTAATCTGATCGTGAGCAGAGATGTACACACAACTCTTGGGAAGACACACTGCCTCCTCTGAGCTAAAACACAGTGAGAGCATGCAAAGAGGCCTGTTGTTTCTGAACAGTGAATGCTGGCATTTTGTTTTGTTTAAAAGAAAAATTAAACATTGAGTTACTTAACAAATCTGAGAGAACCTACTTTAGAAGCTGAAACAAAAAAAACCCAACCTGCTGCTTTGAAGTATGGGTGTCTGAAGTACTGCTTAGATTTCCTTATGCCTCTCTAGATTACATATCAAGGAGTTACTGCAGGCTAAGACTGAAGTGGAGCTGGAGCTGCAGAAGTGGCAGAATAAGATGGAAGAAAAGAGTGCAGAAGAGCAGACTTTAAGGTATTGTATTTTGTATTAGTAGATACTTTCAGAAGAAAAGTTTGTTCAGTTAAAATTCTCCTTTGAAGTGGCTCAGAACTTATAGTTCATCTGAACTGCAGATAGCTGGCTTTACATGTAGGCAGAACTGTTTTAGAGGGACAGAGTAAGTTACTAGGGGAAGAATTCTATGGTGTGGTTTTAAGAGTAAGCAGAAAACTAAGAAGGATGGTAAAAATAGTAATTATAATGAAAAATAGTCACATAAATGGAAAAAGAAAGCTGCCATGTTGGGCTCAATGACACTTTATTCCTTTCCAAGAAAAAAAATGTAGTAAGTAAAACCTTACCTTCTAGACCATTGTCAGTGTGTCATTCCACCCCATGTAGTCTGTGTAACTGACTAAAAATTCTGTGTAAGGGTGGCAATAATAATAATTTCATTATTACTTTGTATGAAAGACAGATTCCTATGTCAGTCATCAGACCTAGATGCACTGCCATTCTATCTGGATATATTATTAATAGTATCAAGGGTACCATTGTTACCTTGGGACTTGTTTGGAATTTTTTTTTTTATTTTAAGTTAGGGTGTGCAATCAGCGTAAGAATTGATGGTACATGCCTGTTACTATGAGAATATGTATTGTATCTTGAGCAGTTTTCCACTTTGACCTTTAAAACAAACAAAGCAACCAAATACTATGAAGTAAATGCAGTGTTTCAGAGCAGGAACAACAGAGAATCTCTGGCAATAAATGTCTTTGCTTTTCCACCAAAGTGAGGAAATCCAGAGCCTAACACAGAAAGTAGGGGAATTGGAGTCCAAATTGGAGGAAGAGAAGATACAAAAGGCAAAAGATACAATGGAAAAGCTTAATAAGGTACAGACATGTTTTTGTTTGTGGGTTGTTTTTTTTCCCTTGGATGTATCTAATATATTCCAAATTGAGATGAGACAACAAGTTCTTGGTTGTGTCTTTTCAGAGGGGAGTTAAATTTTGTCATAGAAATTCTGAATGATGGTTAATTCCCAGTGTTGATAACTTGTTTCTGTAATTACCACTGCAACTTGTGGTTTTTGTGGAGCAGTCCTCCTAGTGATTATCTGCCCCACCATAGCTGTTTTTCTTATTCTGTGGAATGTTGCAAAAAACTTACACTTTTAAGTGTTTGGGAGTTTTACTTGCTTTCTAAGAAGAAAAAAGATATTTGTGGTTTTGCTTATCTCCTTACAACATCTGAACCCATTAGCTAATTTCAGTGCAATTTTGTAGAGGGAAAAAGATCTTGTAGGAGTTGACAGTTACATAAAGGACAGAGACACATGTAAGTGGGCTCACTGGCAGACTGGGAAAAGACAGAAAAACAATTTCACTGATTTTTATGCTGATCAGGTGATCAGTTAGGGCATGGGGGCTGTCCAGTCAGAAAAATGTTTGTTAGCCTTCCTGTTTGGATGGAAATGGAGTGCTTTTTCCATGAAAATGTTTACAAGGGGTAGAGCACTAATCATCCTGACAGTTGAGGGGTTTTTGATTCCACTGCTATTGGGACACTACATTTGAGTAAAGAACTAAGGAAGATGTCAATACAACAAACTAAAGTCTTATCCTCTTTGAAGTTTTTCTAGAGTTGTGGTATTCATAACCTCTTCTTTCTGGATTTCCCAGTGTCTAATACATAAAATTGTCCATCTGCTCAGCCTGGTCAGTGTTAAATGGGGCCCTGTAATAATATGGGATTTTTTTTCAAAATAGAACTGAACTCAGATAGCAGATTGCAGAGATAGAGCAACATTTGGCAGAGGGTAACTGGCCAGTGGAGGTGACTGGGCACTAACAGACGTGCTTTCAGATGCAGTGTGGTCATGGGAATCTCATTTCACTAAAAACTACCTGAAAATTATTACAGGGGATTTTGATCATTTGTACTTAAAATAAATAGACCTTGAAAGACAGGTAGTAAAAAATGTGAATAAAAATGCCCAGTAGCTTAAGAGGGAGATGGGGTTTGATATACTGTGCAATTCTTCAGATTCTTTTTTGGTATGTTATAGGCTGATGGATGCTAGATGATGTTTTGAATACCAAATAACTTGAGTTTTTAAAAACAGCCAATAAACAGCTTCTTTTTTCCTCTGCAGACTATATATATTCTTGGCCAGTAACCATCCATTTATTGAAATGTTCCCATTATTTGTAATTATCACTAAATTCCTACCAATTTTTCATTTTAATAGTAGGTTGTCATTTTTAATATAACATGATCCATTTGCTAAACTTAAGCCTGTAACTCAGCGTTTTTAGGTTATAAATAAACCCTTTTCCCAGAATCTGGGGGGGATTTTTCAGTCTATAAAATGTCTTGTTCCTTTACTTAAAATTTTACACCAACAAATTAAATTAGTCTTTTAAAATTGCAGTTAACTTTTGTTTGGCAAGAGAGGTATGACAATTTAGTATGGGGTAATTAGGGATCAGATGGTGAGAGGTGAAATATGCAACCACACACCTCAGAAGAAATAACTGGAACAAAACCTTGGCTTGTTCTTGGTTTCTTTCCTTTTCCTTTAATTAATTTCTTCAAGGTAGAAGAGTTATGCCAGTTTACAGAAGCTTTCCACCTTGTTGGTGTCATAATGATGGCAAACTCATCAGTAGGCTTAGAGATGATTATTTGGGACACAGTTGCCAGGGTCAGACATCAGACAGCTTCCCAGTTTAATTAATATTAGTCTTCCCTGCAGAATAATTGCAAAGTTAGGCATTCTAACACTTGTTCTTAGTCTGTCAATAATATATAAAAATCATTTCTGAGCAGCAAAGCAGGGGATTCCACTCTTGGAGCTCTTATTGCTTATTGGAAACCTTTCCATTCCCATGTTCTGCTGACAGCTAAAATGGGGACAGGAATGTGTTTTCATTCTAATCATCTAGATGATGGTTTTGAACATGAGCAGTATTGAGAACTAAGAGTTTCCCTAACTTCCCTCCACCTTGCAGGCAGAATGAACATTTAATAGCTCTGGTGGTGATTTTTCTGAGTCATTTGTAACCTGTTTCCCTCAGAATTCCAACTTGTGTCTTTAGTATATTAAATTAAAGATTCTCCTCTGCAGTCTTCACCAGTCTGCAGAGTTAAAGAAGATCACAGGAAGGAACAAGCAGCCAAAATCATCCAGAGACACTGGAAGATGTACCGAAGGATGGTGAGATTCTCCTATTAAGGAACAGTGAGAACATCACCCTCTGAATGTTGCTTGTGTTTTAGCATCTATGGTAACCTGCTGCCAGGCTCCAGGAACTGCAGCAGTGCTTCTCAGTACAATTCCTTTCCACCATCTTCTCTTCCACTTCTTCTTTTCCAGTCCTCCTTGCTGCTGCTTTTGCCTTTGCCCCCTAGAACTGTGTTTCTGTTGCAAGATAGACAGTTCTGAGTTGGTGAGCAGAGAAACTAAGGAAGCAGAGCAGCACTTGAAGCAACACTGCTGCTGTTCCCTCCTTGGAATAAAACTGAGAAATTATATTCCCCTTGCAGAAATCTTCCAAACAATAGAGTTTTGCATATCAAGTTACATTCAGCTGGGACAGAATAATCTGGAAAAAAGCATTAACCTTATTTCTGTTCTGTGAGCAACAACATAATGTTGCTTTTTCCACCTATATGATGTATGGTGTGATGTGAGACTTATAACTGCTTCTTGGGAACTAAAGACAAAAGAACTATCCACACATCATTCAAAGATAAAAAGTTTGGGGGGTGTTTTTCTTATTTCCTTAAAAGTTTTTTTTTTCCTTAAGTTGTTTGTTTTGAGTTTTCAGGAGGAGGTGGGATTTTCTGTGTGTTTTAGTTGGTCAGGAAAATTTGGAAAATCTTTCTTAGATAAACCTTGTATATTTGTGGCATTAACTTAGACATTTTTCATTTCAGAAGGAAGACATTGCTCTGGATGAGGTGAGTGTGCTTTATGACACTCAACAAAACAGACATTTCATTGTATCAAAGCACAAATACCTTTATTTTAATTAAGGGGTTTTAATGTAATGTGAACTGTTGTACCAAAGTTCTTCAGGTTGGCTCATAAACTATCTTCTGACACCCTGGTTTTGTTTGATACATCTTGTCAAAGTATTCCCCTTTTTAGTTTCAAATTTTCTGTACTTGGTACCATCTGCAAGATGAACACTTCTGAAAATTTTGAACAAAATTTGACAGACACAGGAAAGTTTTTCTGTATTAGGTAATTCTAATAATGCTTTTCAATGTGATGAGTCTCCAGAAAGATTTGAAATAGGGATTTGGAGCTACTGCAAAGGTGAAATATCTCAGAGTATTATGAAGAAACTGACAGATTTGTCATTTTTTTATATGTTTTACGCAAAGATTTTGATTAAACTATGTCAATAACATGACAGCTTCTTACATTTGTTTCTTCCAGAATGTTAAAAAACATAATTTCAGAAATTAGAACAAGCTGTAACCATGTGACACAAACATGCTGGTTTACCTCTAGATGCTTTTTGTTGATAAGAATCCAGTAAAATCTCCAAGTAGAGAGGAGAAACTTAGGTTCAGCATAATCACCACAATGGTCTGCCAGACTCTTAATCTCTGACTGTACTAGATACTGCTTGGTAGCCAGAATCCAGCATGGGAATGGGGGTGTGATGCTGGTTTTATGAAATGCAGGCCACTGTTGGCAGCTGGAACTTAACCTGCATATGATGGGATCAATTATGAACACCTCCCAGACCGAGTTCAAGCCATGGAGGTGTATATCTGTGGGTTGTCACAGGCTGGGGGTTCTCTGGGTTGCACCAGAGTACCTGTGAAGCAATAGGGATGTGTGCCTATCCCTTAAGCATAAAAAACTATCAAGACATCAAAGAGTTTCCGTTGCACACAGAAGTTATTTTCCCTGTGTCCCTCTTCCCTTGGAATTCTTGTCTTAATTTATAACCACTGCCTCTCAAAGGAACTAACATCTACTTATTTCTTTCCGTGCTAGGCAGTTGTTGTGCTTCAGGCAGCCTTCAGAGGACATTTAGCTCGACAGAAGCTGTTACTGAATAACAGGATGCACGATGCAAAATCTCACAGCAAGGTAATTGTTGGGGAAATGGGTATCCAGGCACCCCGTTCTGTTAGTTCACTGTGTAAAGTACTGTACTTCCAGGCTTAACTCTCTGGATCACCTGCTGATGTTGCTTTAATGCAGTAGTTGGCAGCACCACTGTAATTCCAAAAAGATACTGAGCTCATTCCCTAGCCTCCCTTTCCATCTTCTTTAGTTCACAGTTTTTCTTAGAAGTAAAGCTATAACCTCTCTGCATTGTGGACTGGAACTAAGCCTCCTCTCTTTCTGGTTCTCCTGTAAGCTAATAACTAACCTTTAACTCTGTAATTGAGAGTGCTGTTGAAAACTCTACTTGCTCTTGAGGGTTCCCTCAATCATTGTAGTAATAGACAAAACTTTGTCACTGAAGTTAAGAAGTAAAAATGTGGAAAGCATCTTTCCTTAGATTGAAAGGGAAAGGAGTCTCATGTGTGGCATGTTCAACCAAAGATTTATGGTGACTACTGTCATGTCAAACTTGGTCCAGGTTGCTCAGTTCTGGATAGGAAAAAATTCTTTACCAATTAAATATCTAGTTTCTGTAAATCATTTGCCAACAGATATGGACATCCTTTGGACCTTTAGTAGGCTAAGTTAACTGGTAATTCTCCATCCAGGTTGTCCATCTGGTTGCAGTTTTATTTCAGTAAACTGTCCCAGTGTAGTTGGACTGAATACTTATGCTTCTTCTGCCTCTATCAACATCTGTTGTGAAGGTTGCCTTACCTTTTGAAAGGTTTCCTTCCTGGAAAATAAATGATCTTGCCTTGCAGGTGTCTGCTCTTTCATTAATTAACACAGATATCTCAAAGCTTTTATGATGATCAGATTTGCATTTCCTGCTGATATAGTGTTATAGAACCTTAAAGATGGCAGATGAAAAGATAAGAATATTTGCTCTCCTATCACCTTCCTAACCATGAGTAAAATTGTGAAAGGTTCTGTTAACTTCTGTGCAATCTGTAAAAGGTCAGTTTTCTTTAATCTGATTGCTTTGCAGAGCTCCTGTGTGTCTCCTGTGTCCAACTCCCTGAGCTTGTCTTCTGATTATGAGAAGAAAGATGAGATTGTGACATTCATCCAGTCCATTTTCAGGGCTCACTTAGCACGCACAGGACTGTTTGAGGAAAGGTAACTGAAAAATAAATATGTCTGCAACATGCAGTAGCAAAATGTCTTTTATTACAGAAAAGGGGTCATATTTTGTAGAATTTTAGTGTGGGTTCCTTGGCAGAGAAAGAGAGCAAGGCTATTTTTCCAGCAAAGACAAGGGAGAACTTGCTCATGAGAAAATCCAAAGGGTTTGTAACTGAAAGGATTTCTTGTTGCAGCAGTAGTCTTCCTGTATCCTGTTGCATGTTCTCTTCTATAGTGATGGAGGAAAGGTAAAGTAAAATAATCACTCTTGTGGGGGAGCACCAACCCACAACCTAAACAAATTACAGTTGCCATCAGACTGATTGCTGGTGTGCTCTGTTAATCCAAGTGCATGTGAAACCCTGACATGAAAGTTAAGGGCTATGTCGAAGAACAGGGGAGAGCTACAATAGCATCACATGTACAGTTTAGTGACTTAACTCAGGAAGAATGCTGTGATTTGATTACTACTTAGGTTTGTGGTGACTCTGTATTGAAAAATACTTCCTTTCTCCCCAGTTTACTGCTCCAAAAGTCTTTAATACTGGCTGTCATGGTTACAAGTAGAATTACATAGTTGTCACCTCGCTTTAGTGTGTTAGTTTGTTTCTGTAGCTAAGCTTTTACATCTTGGAGGCAGCAACATAAGAAACTTATCTGCATGCCATCTGAAGACTGGCTGTTCAGTCCTTCATGCTGTGCAGTGTGTCTTTTTGCAGGCCCTCTGTGTCCAGTGCACCAAGTGAGAGAGCAGATTCTGCAGCTTATGTTACAGAGAAGAAACCAGCCTCAGCAGCACACCAGAGGCTTCCTTCCATCTTCAACTCCTCTCTTCCTGGTAATCTCATTTCCCCCTGTGTTCAAAAGAATGTCAGTTTTGTGTGGGTACACACACAGTTTTATAGAGATGGTCTGCACATCCTCACACATGTGCACATGCATACTGGTACTCTGTAGTCTTTTAATTTGATGAGGTTGCTTATACTGGCAAGCACAGTGCCTTAAAAAAAGAAAAGCTTTGACAGTATCAGCACCAGCTTCCCCACACTGCTTTGCCTTTCTGTCACAGCTGTGGTTTGGAAGGTCTCTTTCTGGTGTGAGTGATAATTATTCAAGGAACATGATGTTCCCCTGTATTGCTTCTACTTCCTTTTCAGTCCCCCCAGCCCTGTAGCAGTAGTATGGTGCTTTTCACTATGTTTTGGGCTCAAAGCCAAAGACGAGCCAAGAGCATTTTCACCATCCTGATTTAGTTTCAGAAGGGGACAGACATCTGGTAAACAGAACTGTCCTAATCAGCCACATGTATTTAGTCACATTTTTTTCAGCAGTCTTCAGTGGCTGCAGTAAGGGGGGGAAACAAAGTCCTGGATAACCTTGCCAACTAGTAGTACTGCATTACAAACTGGGAAAATGTCTTTCTGTTTTCTATAGCCTTCATGCCATTTGTTTTCCTTCTTGAGCTCTTCATTGCCACTTGTGAGGAGTTAAAGCCAAAGAGGCTTTTAAGAGGATGTTAGGAGTACTGAGTAGGAAAGGCAAAACAATGATGCAGATAAGACTTCTTAAGCACAGGGCTTCAGATGAGTTTAAAACAAACTGGAAAAGGTTCTATCCAGAAGTGGGATATTTTAGATTTTTATGGACCAGCTGGAGGAAAAAAAGAGCAACTTTGAGGGTGACCTGAGAAACGCTGACTTGGGTTTTTTGTCAGTGAGACACTGATAGTCCCTTCAGACTTGCTCAGAAACTGAGTGTGCTGTAGGCAGCTGAGGCTGTTTCACAAAGATATGAGATGGAGAATAAGCCAGATTTGCAAGGGTTGTGAATACAGAAGCTATGAAGGAAACTGGGTTTAAGAAACTTCACTGTATTCTGTGTTCAGAAGGGTGCTCTACTTTGTGAAGGGGTAGGTAGTAATTGCTTTTGAAGGTGTTACAGGTTTGAGTGCTTTTAGTTATGTCTAGTGAAAGTATCCAGAAAAAAAAAAAAAAGCTGTACTATCCTATTCTGCTTGGGTTCTACTCATTATTGTTGTACTCAGTCTCAACCCTGAGTAAATCAGTTGTGAAATTCTGCCCAAAGAGAAGGAATCACTTAAGAAAAAGAATGCTTTTTGCTTCCAAAGAAGTAATTCTAAGCTCAAAGAAAGATGTAAGTTCAAGCTGGTCTGGTAAATGTAATAGTAAGAATACTAATAGAGCACAGTCACTGTCTAGTTATGAAGTCTTCAAAGCTAGCTTTTATTGCAGATTATGACAAAGTGATGAGTGAAAAAGTTCTGGAAGAATTTATATCAGCAAGGATAGAGAGGAGACCATAACCATTCAAACTTTCCTCCTTGCATTCCTTTTCTGGTTAATATAAGAGATTGGCAGGTTATGTTTGCTGCTGATGTTAGGAATGTGGGAAGTGTTTTCAAAATCTGGGATAAGGTTAGAATGTATCTAGGTAGCCTGTGAAGAGACATACTGGATAAGTGCTGCTATAACTCTATAATTGCCCCCAAAATTGTTCTGTACTAAGTAACTCTGTGAGTATTAGCTCTTGCTGCATTGGGGAGGTTTAACCAAGCTCTCCCAAAAGACAAATAGGGAACAACAGCAGAGGATTCTGGTGTAAATGTGACCCCCCTTGGCAATCTGTTCAGTTATAGCAGGGTTGGGTTGGTGTTTTTCTGTTTGAATTAATGTAGTGTAAACAGGTTAAAGTTAACTAAAAGTCCAACATCTGTCGTTCCTAGCTCATGACTGATGTAAAAATCCACTAACAAAATTGGTTTTGTTGTAATCTGTTTCACTGGTCATTCTGTAGCTTGGACAGTACGAGACAAGGAGCTTGTTTAACAACTGAGTAATTTAAAGCAATCAGATTCCTTTAGCTTTAAATCATGCAGCTGTTGAACAAGCTTTTCCTTCATTTGTCTCAAGTCTAAACTTGCATTTCATGACCTCAAGATCTTGAGATGATCTTAAAGTTCCAGTGAAAGTATATATTACAATATATCACTTCATTTTACTAGCTCTTCAGCATTATTTTGAGACGAGAGGGAAAGATTAAAATGTGTTTTAAAGAACCTTATATATCTACTAGAATAAATTGATACAGTCCTGGGCTATCATTGCAGATTTTTAATTAATTGTTTGCAGCAGGTTAAATGGATGTCTCTGTTCTTTAAAAAATAAAAAAGGCCAAAATGGTGTAGGATTTAATGCTGCTTTGCGTGTCCACAGAGAATGTGGACAGCACTTGGAGATTTGTAAATCCTTTTCTGCTGCTTCCCATGAAATGGACCAGAAAATAACAGTTCAGCCTGTAAAACTTAACATTTTGTTTCTGTCTGTCAGGGGAGTGGCAGGATGGAAGAGTAAGTTCTGTATATGCACAGCAACCCAGATAAGGGCAGCATTTCTTTCTGCATATTGCTACACTCTGGATGCAACTCTTAGTTTGAGCCTTTTTTGAAATCTCAATAAATTTTCATACAACCCATAATTCTAATCAATGGTTACTCCTTCACAAGCACAAAGATCAAGTTGTCACTCTGAGGTATATTCAACTGAAGATGAAGACAGATGTCAAGAGCAGGATTTAATTAGGAGCGATTTAGACAATATTCAGTGATTTCATAGATAATATCTGCTTGTTGTTGGAGTTGTATTTGCTACTTGCCATGCCTCTTTCTGTAAGTTATCCTTGCTCATCACTATCACCAGTATTACTGGCTCAAATCTCCCTGGAGAAATCTTAGGTTATTTGTTGGCTGATGGGGAGAATGATTTCACTCAGCTAGACAGTCATGCCTCTTTGCTTCTGTAGGTTGGGTCAATGTAATGACCTCCCTGCATTCCTCCTTTCCTGTCACAGGCTCTCTGTCTGTCACTGTTTCTGGGCTGGTTGCAGGCTCCTTTCTTTATTCCCCATTCCAGTTGTGGTGTATGCCTTCTCTTCCATACTCACAAGTCTCTTCTTTTCTTGTTTCAGGAACCTGGTCTTCTCCCCAAGCAGTACTCCGTGTGCCCTCCATTTTCACTGCCATTTCAGTGTCAAAATCTCAGCATGTGGTTTCTTACTTGTCTATTTCTTCTTTCTATCACAGGCCTTCTTGATTTCTTTTCTTCTCTGGGAGATAGTATTTTCAGAGAATTGGTATTTAAAACTGAAAAATAAGTAGAGCTGAGGGGAGAATGTTATTCTAGGAGGTATTATTAGCTGAGGGGAGCATATTGTGCAAGAAGGTATTAATAGCTGTCATTTAGTTCATACATCTCTTGCAGAGGGGATACAAGCTGCTCATCAGATGTTAAGGGTCTTGTATGTATCTGGTTTATCCCTCTGATTTTTCCATATCTGCTGGAATCATGAGTGTTCCCCCTGTTCATGCCCTGAACATTACTTCAGGTGTTGTAATCAGTGAGATGCATAGAACCATGTGTTTAGAATAACAGTATGGAAGCGAAAGAGGAAAAAGGTGGGGGGTGGGGGGGGAACACAACACCAAAACCACCCTATGGTTTGGTCACCACTTTTGTTATCATTAAGTAAGGCAGCACAGCAGTGGATAAATATTTCTGGTATTTTACAGATTAAAGGATGAAAGACACTGAGAGCTTCCATCCTTTTCTCCCCTCACTGATTTCCCTTTATTCTCTGACTGAAGTTCTCATTGTGACCTTTCTGCTTAGCTTACCTTTGCTTGGGTCAATTTTTCTTTTTCTGGCCATCTAATAAATACTTACTTTTATGACCTGAGATGGCTTCAGTATCGAATTGCTGTACTTTGTGGTGTGTAACCACTTGCAAAGATTTAAAGACAATAAGACAAATCATGTGTGGTCAGTATGTCAACTTAACGCTTGCCATGCACGCTCTTTCATTAAAGAGGAACAAGAACAGTTATAAGCAGAAGAAGATAGATCAGAGTTATTCATAACTGTAGGTAATTCTGAAAAGTTAATGGCTCAGAGAATATTGCACTTCCCATGAGGGCTTGTTTTTGTCAATGCTTTTTATTGATGACCTTGTTTCCTTTGTAATTATTTCAGACAGGTCCTCGGAGAAGCGACCGCAGCCTTCTCCCTCTGTGTCTGTGGATGAAGCTCACTCAGACGACTCTGACGATATCGTCATTGTCTCGCCGTTGTTGCAGATGAAGAAAAACTATACTCACTTTTAACTTTTGGTAACAGGCTCTGGTTGTCTTGAATTATTTGATTAACTAATTCTACCAAAGTAAAGCGTATCAAAGATAAGGAAAAGGGGGAGTGAGTAGTTGTTTGTTAGCTTGTCTCTACAGATCTCGTGGCTAAAAGCCACTGGCTGTTAGCCTAATCCTCCTGGTAGGTAGGTAGAGTTTGGGTGTAAAAATTAAAGCAAGACATTTTAATGTTTCAGCTCACATTGAGGAGTATAAATTGAGTTGCAAAACTTAAATGAAAGCAATAAAGCCCAGAGCTGTTCATGTCAAAGAAAGTTTTGTTTCGGGTCCACTAAGATACAGTTTTTAATCAAAGAGTGGTTAATGACAAGGTTCCAGTTTTCAGCCATGTATGTGAAGGGGAACAGCTTGCATTTGTTACCAGGACCTCTCTATTTGAAAAACTTTACCGTATCATATTCTAATATCTTTTTTTTGTTTATTTTTATACAGAAATTTACAGTCTGTGCAGACCTTGTAAAGGCTTTTAGAAAGCCATTTCTTTGTCATAGGGCTATTGTCAGCCTACTGTATCAGCAGGGTTTTCTTATTTATTGCTTTTCCCAAGAGTGCCTGTGATGATATGTATAGTATCATTTTTGTGTTGAAATGTCCCATTGTCTAATCAGATTTTGTATTGGTCAGAGCAGGTGTGTCATAGCAGGAGTGGTCTGCGAAGGATCGCTCGTGACTGCTTTTTCCGCTTGCGTGTCACAATGAATGGGTTGTGCAGGGTCATTTCTAATATGTGAAAACATTTGACTTGGAGATAGGTTGTGTTTTGTCCTGTCTAACTTAGATCACTTGACTATCTGAAACTTTCACCTAATTAGATTGCTCGTACACTGAGCACTGAGGGGATTTAAGACTCTACGGTTGGTTTGCTGTTGTTGATTTCTCTTCTTAGTACTACCATTGCATCTGTACACAGTTTCTATACATATATTTTTTTCTCTATAAAATAAGCACACTTAAGACCAGTCACAGGCTGGGAGCGGGTTGCAATAGTCATCATCTGTTATCAGGTAAAGCTGCAAGGCTGACTGTGGAAAAGCACAGGCACTGCCCCCTCTGTTCTGAGGGGTATGTATTGGGATGAGCACAATGTGCAGTGCCTCACCCATGAAGTTTGGTTTAGGAACAGAGGTAGCAGGTAGGATTATAATAAAAGTTAAGACTGCATCCAGAAGTAACACTATTTGACAGTTGTCCTCAGAAAGACCAAAGACATAATGGGCTGTGGAGAGTATGGTTAGAGGGGTCTTTCTTTTGTGCCAACTGTGCTTTCTGACTGGAAAGTGGACCTTCTAATTCCTACTGTCATGCTGACGTCATTCATAGGCATTAAAATGTGTGTGGTGTTTTATAAGATGAGCTAGATAAATTATATTTACTGGAAGAATTTAATTTTAGAAACACTCACTGAAGTTTTTGTAGAGACCCTTATGGGTTTTTTTTGTTGTTGTTGTCAAGGAGTAATAAAGCCTCCTGTAAACAGAAAGCACATTTTTAAATGTAAGATTTTTATCACCCTTTCCCTCTTCTTTTTTAAATTAAAAATCGGTCACCGCTGTATTGCAGAATACTAATAAGTCAGAGCTGTCTCGGTTCTTTGATTTCAGTGAAGCACTATTGGAGGCTTATCATAGTTCATGCCAGTACTTGCAGCCAAAGAGGAAACTGGATGGCTGCAGCACAATGCAGCTGATTTCATTTAATCCCATCAGTGGAAATGCTGCCTGTGCTATTTCCAAAGGCAGTTTTGGGAGCTCTCCATACCCAAAGCAATCTGAAGCATGTCATTTACACTCCCGTTGGGTAAATTTTTCCTGCTGGTACTTTGGTCAAGTGACTGTCATCTGCAGAGAGGATAAAAAATAATAAAAAGAATAAAAGGGGTAGAATCCTCTTGGCAGAAGCTGATACCTGTCTCCCTTTTTCTCTGGAAGTCATGTTATGGAAAAAGCCATTTTACTAAATAGAAGCAGAGCTATATTGAGTTGCTTATATATACAATTTCAAGTCTGTAACTCTGCCTCTGTCATAGATACCTCCAGGGAGTAACTAGAGCTGAGGACTTGACACATTAAGGGCAGAGTGTATACTGTGTCAGGACCAAGACTGTTAGAGAATACCTACCTAGCTGTTGCCCTATAGGGAAATACCTGGATAGCAAATACAATGAGATGGCATTCTTTTACTTTGCTGTAATAAACAAGTTGGAAGTGTTAAGAAGTGGATATAGAGCAGAAAGACTTGCATTTTAACTGAGTCTGTGACTAACAGTAGTGCCATCAATAGATGGGTTCTGGGATAAAGGGGAAATAGGAATGGATTGAAATCAGGGTGAAAAGGAGCAAATATTTTCTGGGATGAATGTAAATGTGTCTAGAGCTTCCTAAATTTGAGTCTATCTCACAGCCATCAAAAATCTGATACTTAATTTGAGCTGACTTCAAACTCCCCTCTTTGCTTACTGCACATTGGAAGTTTGGTGTGGTACAGTAGAAAGAGAAATCTCCCTGGTATTAGTAGCCTTTAATGTTGTTGGGTTATATTCTGTGATGGAATGGTGTTGAGAGGAGCAGTAATTGACATTAGATAACCACAGAATGAAACCTATCTGAATGCCAACACCTGCCAGCCTGGGAAGTTGTGTGGAACAATGAAGGAAGAAAATGTTAATTATTGAATAAACGGTGTTTTTCCTTACAGGGAGCTGAAGATAGTAAAAATCTGTGTGGTTCAAACCTGTCAAGATAGGCCCAATACATACTCAGGTTCTGAAAAACACATCTTCTGTAGAATGCACTGGTAGGTGACCTTGTGGTGGCGTCAAGGTCTTGAATTTAAACACAACTTCACTGTAATCTATGTGATCTAGCAGCACACCTTCTGTTCTGCTGCTAAGGGATAGTGTTGCCTACTTAAAATCTTTTGCCATTTACAGTAGTGTTTAGAGATTGTGTGTGAATGCAGAGATCTGACTTTGGGAAGTTCTCTCTCTTGACCTCTTTTTGCCATTAAGTGCCTATGCCTGTAAATCTTCACTGAGGCATCAAGACCTGAAAACTGCATTGTTTTCTGCATCACTAAAAATAATTCCTGCATGGGCAACTTTTAATATAGTTGAAATGGAAAAGGATTAATCTTGGTATATGAGAGCACCATTAATTTTTATGATTTTTAATATTTAGAATTGTGCAGGCCTTTTTTATGTAATTTATTTTGGGATCTTTTAAAAGCTAAACCAATTGCAATGTATTTTCTCCCAATTGTCAAACTTTCAAATAAAGTTAGTGTTTATAAATTAATTCTTCATGTGTTTCTGCCGCAGTTTCTGTATTTGTACTGCTCCTCTGGCTTTTGCTGCATGTTTCTGTTTTCACTGTGCTTCTAGGTCGACCTTTTTACCTCTGCTCTGTTTTCCTGAGTCCAAGGTGCCTCTTATACATGTAGGGTCTGAAACTTCCTCTTCAGTACCCATTCAGACTGTCCCATCAGGAGCTAACAGTGTTCTTGACCAAAGCCTAGCAGAATCTAAAGAGGTAATGGGGCTTTTGCTTTCAGTCTTGGCCTCTGGTATCTTACTCAAAAAAAAAGAAATCCTGTCAAGTAGCTCTATAACTAAAAGCCATGCCAGAGCCTTGAGCTTTTGTGGCTTTGTGTGGAATACAGCAGGTTTCAGTTATGCTTTTCATCTTTTGTCACAGTTGCTTGTTGGTGGCAGCACTCATAGTCAGCAGTTACCAGACCAGTGAAACTGGGATAAGAGACTCAAAAGGAGTTATTGTGGTGACTCCTTGGGGCTAAATACGTTGTTGAAACAGAAACCAGTTTTGGGAAGGATGCAGAATAGGTAACTACTGTTTGCACTGTGCTGGGGTTTGGTAGTGCTGTGGACATGCAGAGGACTGGGTGAAACTGGTCTGCTGGAGGAGGAGAACAACAGCAGTCTTACAGGCTTCCAAAGACTGTTTCCATAGAGCATTTCTCCCTACCTTGGCCATTGTTGCTGTTCATGAAGCTCTGGTGGAAGGCACTAGGATGTCTTCGTTCCTTTTTAGGTCCCCTGAAAAAGCCTCTAGGGACTCACAGTAAAAACAAGCCTTATGCTGCTTTGTGAAGACAGAAGACCCAGTTAACTGCTGTGAAGACATGAGAATCCTGTAGTCATCTTGCTATCAAGCAGAGTCAATTGTTGCAGGACTAAACCAGTTATAAGTGCACAAGATAAAAGAAACAATCTGTGTTTGATGAATATATTATCTAAATTTCACTTTTCTTTCTGCTCTACTGACATATGCTCTTGATTTCTCAGCAGAAACTTCAGTTTTAAATCTGAAATGTTGGAGGTAAGCCATGTGGCGTGAATGGAAAATGTTTTATATGATTTCTTGGAGCAGACTAGTCTTGAATTCAGTTGAAAGCAATTAAGTGTTCACACTAGTTGTATTAAACCTCACTTTGGCTTCATCTGAAGTCAGAGTGCCCTTGACTCTTGCAAGCTTTGCAGCATCTGTTTATGGGAGCTTTGTCAGCTAACTAATTGCTTTCCCTGCATGAACTTTGAAGGGGGGTGGGGAGGGAGAAGTTTAATTCATTCTATGGGCATCATTAAGACCTGTAAAGATTAAAATATCTGTGTTAGACTCTAGGCTATCGGGGCAGAATTTTCAGGCATGGTGGGGGGTCTGGTGCTGCATCAGTTCCTCTGACGTTTCCTTCTAACACTTGCTGATGTCATTCTTCGTCTGGTGGAGACAGCACTGACATCACTTTCTGAATGTTTGCCCTATTTTCAGGGATGAGGCATGTTGGGTCTTGCTTATATGTGGCCTTTATCACTCAGCCTTGAAGGGTGAGAGCTGCTATGTTCTTATTAACTATACCCTGTTGTAGCCTACTGATTAAGTTGCACCCTGCCCCTCTTGCCCCTTCCAGTGTCTGGCTGTCCTAATTGCCTTTCTGCAATCTGAAAGCATATGTGTTGGTACATCTCTTTTGGCCTCCAGGGAAGTATTCATGTTGTTTATACACAGCTCCAGTAAGGGGAAGAAAACTTCTCCTCCCAAGATATTGTTCAGACTCTAACAGCTCCCCTCTATTCAGTAGCTTTTTTGCCAACATGCCTCAAAGACACCTTGCACTGGGTACTGCTTAAGCCCCTTTAGAGCTTCTGTTCTTGGTAGTGCAAACAGATGTGTCATAAAATCTTGATGCTCAGAATGGTCTGGGAAGAGCCAGGAGGGACATGGTGCCAGTTATAAAGGCTGTCTTACTCCCCCACTATCAGCTGGGTAATGCCATGCCTGCATCTCACTCTTCAGCCCCTCCCAAGTCCGTCAGCCCTGCAGTGATAAGGCTCTGCTTTGGTAATGCAACAGAGCTTGAAAGTCTTTCCTGTAACAGGAATTTAGAAAACTGAAATACTGTAAAGTCTGCCATTTGATTACAGTGCCACTGTAAAAAAAAAAAAAAAGCTATGTTTAAATGGTCTCTAGTTATATGCACAGGAAATTAGAATAGCTTTTAATAAACAGGAGAATGACCACGAATGCCTCTTCTACAAGTTAGTGTTCTGCATAAACATTACTTAGCACTGTTATTATCCTAATTATTCAGCAAATAATCCTTAGCTGTATCTTACACATTGTGGCAGAACCTTCTATTTTTCTAACCTGTGAATTTCTCCTGCACAGGCTCTCTATAATTTACACACAGAATTGGCAGTTTTCTTTCTCCTTTTGGCAGATATTTAATAGCCATGTATTGCATTTCTATGCTAGTAAACCTTTATTATTATACAAAATGTACTAGAATGTTATGAGGAAAATTCTTAAATAATTAAACAGAAACTGAGTGACAAAACAAACGAACAAAGTGCAATTCGAGCTGTGTTGTTCTTTCCTTTTTATATTCACTTATTTGCTAATTTGCTGAACTTACTGAACTACAATGAGTCTCGCTGTGATTAGAGAGAATTTGTGGAGTTCCTTTGTAATTGTTTCTTTGTAATTAACTAAATAATAGAATGTTCTGTGCGCTGCTCTCTGGGGAAAGGAAAGGAGTGGGCAGGTGTTTTTTGCAATAGGATTTCCACATCTTCCACCCATTTCCCTGGCACTCACCAAGTATAAAAAGACCATTAGAATGAAAGGCAGAGACAGTATGGCCTCAGGACTGGAAATGAGGGAATTAATCTTTTCTTATGGTTTCTTTGAGTTGAAGCTTTTTATGCTGGCTCTGGCTGTGGCTAGTCTTTACTTAAACCTGAAAGTCCCTAAGAGGCCTTCAGAAGAAAGTGAAGACACAAATGTGTGTTCCTCTCTGCAGCCACCTCCACCAAGGGGAAATCCTTCAAGCTGGAAGGAGAAGTCAAATAGGAAGATCCCCAGCAATGTGGCTTTGCTGGGAAGAGCGAAGGGTGGGGATTGAGTTGTCATAGAGGAGGCAGCGAAGTCCAGAGGAGGCTGAAGAGCAGCCTGGCCTTGTTATCTCCTTTGTTTTTCAGCAGAAAAATCCAGAGTAAGACCTGGGAGGAGAGGAGGGTTATTTTAACAGAGACACAGCCAAGCTCAGCAGGAGGAAGGCATAGCTTGGCTTACAGGCAGAGTTTATGGAGTAGCAGAGGCAATCAGGGTGGAGGTGTTGCCCAACAGTGGCAGATGAATGCTGAGACTCGGGTCTTGCTGACCTCCCTCTGACTGTCCATAATTTAGTCCCTGGTCTCAAGAGGATAACGTATCCATCTGCTGGCACTTGGAGTTCAAACTTTCCTTTTTGAAAAAAACTGTATTGTTGGCTAAAACCTTTCATAACACATATTAGGTCTGGCAGTTGGGGAAGATTCCTCACTTTGCTGTGTATTAAAAGCTGAATTATTTCATCCCATAGTGACTAAAGCCAAGAGGCTGGGCTGCTGTTCTAAAAGGTGCTCTTATTGCAAGAGACAAATCAGCAGTGGGGATCTTTGGAGCCACAGGAGCTTGTAAAGAGTGAGAAGTGGTACATTTCCAGGCATGCTTTTGCATATTGCCTGGTCTCCAGGGGACAGGGCACAGCACGGGCTGCCTTATTCTGGAGGTTTAAACTAGCCTTTTTATCTTTGTTGTTTTTAATTTGGAACATTTCTTATTTGCCTATTTTTTCCAGTGATTCTTTAGCAAGGCCACTGTCAAAGCAAGTTAGCAAACGCTAACATGGCTCTTAGGGTTACTTTCCAGCAGGATTACCAGCTAACCTGCTGACATTTGCAGTTTGCTTAGGTTGATTGTAGAACCGTTTTCCACGCAAGGGTGATTTACTGTTAGTTTCTATTCCTGGGACGTCACAGCAGCAGCTTGTCTGTTCATTCTGCTTTGGCCAAACAAAGCATACCTTTTTGTGGGGTGAGGGGAAAAGGCTGCTGCTGCAATCTAAGCAGTAGAGAGGGTCTTGATAATGGTCTTGTTGTCATGTAATCAAGGATTACCTGAATAGGATCAAATGAGCAATGCCAGACATCTAAGAAATGCAAACACTGCTTCCTGACATGGTACAACAGGCTGAAGCACCCTGCCATGCGAAGTACAGCTAGTGCTAGATCCTGTCTCTTAGTCCTTGTTTGCTGAGTTCATTTCACTCTTTTTGTTTTCAGATTTCCCTGTATCATTATACATAACTGTGGGAGAGAAATTAAAACTGTTGATGCCTGCATCTTTGTGTAATCCCAAATCCATCTTCTACTGTAATTTAATCCAGTTGTCCTCACAGCAAATGGCTGAGGCATGCACCACCAGCACTGTGGACCCTCCTACCTCTCCCACTTACCCCTGTCCCCCACACGGCACCTCAGACTGCTGCGCTGATAATCCAGCACTTACACCCCCATAATAGCATCCAGCTTTTCCTGTAATTTCTTCCAAAATGTTTTGTTTGGTTTGATTTACGTCAACATTGTCAAATGAGATCTCAATGTGGAGTGCTTGCTGCATCTGCTTCTATTCCATGTCCATCATTTTGCTGACAAAGGTGCTTGGACTTGCAGCCTGGTGGGGTTTTTGTGTCCATCCAGAGGCCTGCAGCAGCAGTAACATCTGCAGGACACATTTCAGCCTTGAGCGTTTTAGTGATGAATTGCGTAAACTCTGCGGCATTAGTGGCTTACGCAGAGCTCTCTCTTGTCCCCAGCGAGGTGTCTCAGCTCCTTGTCTTTGGGTTGTTTGAACCAGAGGTGAAATATGTTAAATCATTGGGCTTTAAAATAACTTCTTCCTCATCCATGCTGGCACTGTGAAAAGAGGGGGAGAGGAGGGGAGGAAAAAAGTCCAGAATTGGCAGCTGTTCTGCTCTTCTCCTGCAGAAAAATAAAAACTTCTCTTGAAGGCTGCAGGGAGTTGAGGTCTTCTATCTTGTACTTTTGTATATCTTGTGCACACACTGTGTAGCTGTGCACTCTGACGTGTGTCTTAATGCTATTTGTGAACGATAAGATTTCTTTTTAGCTCTGCTGATAATACTCGTATGAAAATCCTGTCCTAGTCAAAAGCTGTTAAAGTTGATGTTACATTTCACCAGTGGAAATATGGTTTTTTTTGGTTCTAACATATTAAATAGCCTATTTTAGCATTTTTGCTCTACTTATTTAAAAAATGCAGCTTTAAGGACAGTATACAGAATAAAGTCCTAGATGCATTTGGGAAAAGCAGTAAGATCATACTTGCAAAAGAGATGTCTATACTGACCTGTTACCATTTAGGAGAAGAAAGTAGTTGGCATTACCCTTGTTTTTCCAGTGGTATACACAGCACTCCAATAATTTTTGAGTTTTCAGAGGTGGTTTTGGTTTCTAATTCTAAACAGTGCTAATTAGATGAGGGTTTTTCAAGCCTCTAAGACCTGTGAGAGGTTTGCTTGAGGTCTCTTCAAAGGCTGGTTGGTGCTTTTTCCTCTTCCTACTCCCAGTTGCATTGCAATATATATATAACACGTGTAGAGAGAGTGAAGGCCCAGGAGATGGTCTAAATTGACTGGCCAAGTTTAGGAACTCCTACTTTAGGGCTGGCCCTCACTACACAGTGAGAGCAGGAATAAAATTATCTGCTCTGTTCCTTTCCAATGAACACAGAAAATGTTTTTTCTATGCTTCAGTTGCAAGAGAATCAGAACAATATTTGTAATGAAGCAAATAGGTTTGGATTGCTGCTGCTTGCTGTTATCTTTTCTGTTTTACTATGCAATCCTAACATTATCCAGAGTATTTATGTGCTGTTCTGTGACACATCCCTCTGAGGGGGTCTGCTTGTATTTTTTTACCTTTAAGACTAAAAATAGTTTGGTTATGTTCTGTTTGGAAAGAAATGAAAAGCTTTTCCCCTCGGGTCAGAGTATAATCCTTAGGAAGGCTGTGTATGCACGGCTCGTCGGGGAGTACCATGCATACCACTATGTTATGCTCAGTGCTGCTGTGTTGTGCAGGAAGATGCTGTCATTGCTTAAATACTTAGGTGTTTAATTTGTAGCTTTGATTTATGTACTCCTCAAAGCAAGCTGGTAGTTCCAGGCCCATGGGGGTTGACGAAGCGGTGTCACTGACTTTGTGTCAAGGTCTGGAAAAGGCCTAACTTTTGCCTACAGAAAATGGTGGGAGCTAAACCAGTGGGCTTCATGTCTGCTTCAAACAGGTGAAGATTGGGCATGCTAGAAAAATCACACAAGGGCCCTGTCCACATCTTCAGATAACTCAGTACTTCTGGAAATTTCTGCCTAGCCCTTGGAAAAGCCAAGACCAGCTGGAGGAGCAAACAGGGACCAGAGCCTGGGCACAAGGGCATCGCACAGGGTCCATTGGGCCCTGTGAACATGCTGGTGCCTGAGGCTTGGGCCTGCGCTGGTGTGATTTTGGAAAGGCATGAGGTAAGGGGACATTGTTTAAGGCTGGCTCCAGGACCCTCCACAACACCCTAAGGTGCCGTGTCCCACCACGAAGCGTGGCTACAGCACGCCGGGCGACCCCGGAGCAGCGGGTGCCACGAAAGACGACCCCGAGGAGCCCCCATCGCCCACCCGGTCCCACAGCCCAAGCAGCCCTGAGGGGCCGCGGCGGGCGGGGCGGAGCGCGGCCCGGCGGCGCCAATGGGAGCGGGCGGGCGGCGCCGGGCGCGGAGGCGGCGGAGCCTCTCGGCGAACAAAGAGGGAGCGAGCGGCGCGGAGGGAGGGACCGAGGGAGGCGGAGCGGGGCGCCGGCCATGCGGGGCCGCCAGCCGGGGCGCGGGTGAAGAGGGGCGGGAGGCGATCGAGCGACGCGGGCGGCGGCGCTCCATGGCCGGTGGGTCGGGGTGAGGCGAGGCGGCATGGCGGGCGTCAGCTANGCGGGCGTCAGCTCCTCGCCGCCCGGGTGGGTGAGCCTGCTGCACCGCCTGCCGCACCTCAGCCTGCGCTGGGAGCTCACCGCCGCCGACTTCCGACCGCACGACACCGAGTACCAGCAGGTACGGGGGGTCTGTGCGTGTGTCTGCGGGGCTGCGTCCCGCCTGGGGGCTTCTCGCACCGGGGGTGGGTGGTTGTATGCCCGGGGGCTGTGCGGGTGGAGGGG
>VXBZ01009986.1:37757-116728 GCA_013399135.1 Heliornis fulica | reverse complement strand
TTTTTTTCCTATATGAGAAACTAATGCTTTGTCTCCACAAGACAGCGGAGGACGGTGTTGATTGCCAAGCCAGCTCCAACATGTAACGTCCTTACAGAGCAGGGAAATATGCATAGATACCAGTGTGGCTGTATGAGCATTGCTATTAAATCTTTCTTCTCTAGAAGACTAATTAATGCATTAATTAAAGTCAGACATGGAGCTTAAACAGAACCTGTCAATCTAAGGGTTTCTACAATAGTATTTTTTTAAACCAGTGAAGAGATAATCCTAAAAGTACAGAGAAAAAAAAATAAATAAATCCAAGTCAATATAGAGCAGAGATGTGAAAGGAAGCCACACCACTGACACATGACTCCACTGACAAAAAAACATGTTCACATTCACTTTTCCCATAGTTGTCCTTTTTTTCACTCTGTCATTTGATAACAGTAAGAGAATGGGAATAAATTTTCTTTTTTTCAATTCCAAACTTCTATCGCATCATATTCATCTAAGCTTTCTTAATGTGGAATAAAGTAAACTTTATGGCACCAGTAATTTCTTATTTTCAAATGAACTATGTATTTTAGCATTACAAGAAAATGCATAGAATATCTGGCAACTGTATCTAGAGGTATGAATATATAACATCTGCAAGTCTTTACATCTTTGTAAAACTCAAAAATATTGATTTCTCTCTCTCCCTCTTTGAGCATTTTGTGCCTGTCAGAATGCTTGACATCATGGGTGACAAAAGTCCAATTTCAGCATGAGTTCTTAGTAAAAACTTTTTAACAAAGTGATTTTAAAAAAAGGTTCCAGCTTGGAACCATTTCCCCTTGTCCTAGTACTGACCAATACTGAGAAGAGCCTGGATCCATCCTCCTGACACTCACTCTTAACTCTCAAGGAGTTGTATGTCCTTCTGGAACTGAGGGGCCCAGAACTGGAGACGATACTCCAGGTGTGGTCTCACCTGGGCAGAGTAGAGGGGGAGAAGGACCTCTGTTGACCTACTAGCCACTCCCCTTCTAATACAACCCAGGATGCCATTGGTCTTCTTGGCCACGAGGACACATTGCTGGCTCATGGTCATCCTGCTGTCTACCAGGACCCCCAGGTCCCTCTCACATGCATTACTCTCCAACAGGACAGTCCCCAACCTATACAGGTACCTGGGGTTGTTCCTCCCCAGATGCAACACTCTACACTTGTCCTTATTAAATTTCATTAAATTTCTCCCTGCCCAGCTCTCCAGCCTGTCTAAATCCTGTTGAATGACATCACAAACTTCTGGTTTGTCAGCCACCCCTCCCAACTTTGTATCATCAGCAAACTTGCTGACTGTGAACTTTATTCTTGCATCCAGGTTATCAATGAAAATATTGAACAGTACTGGTCCCAGTAGAGACTCTTGAGGGACTCCACTAGTTACAGGCCTCCAGCCAGACTCTGTCCCATTAATGACAACTCTCTGACTTCTTCTTCCCTTCAACCAGTTCTCAATCCACCTCATTACCCTCCAGACCACCCTTCCTCAGTTTGCCCACCAGAATGCTGTGGGAGACAGTGTCAAATGGTCAATCCACATGGTTATGTCCTCATAAAAGGCTATTAGATCAGTCAGACATTACTTCCCCTTGGTAAAACCATGATGACTGCTCCTAAAAGCCCTCTTATCCTTGATGTGCCTGATCACAGCACCAACAACAAGTTGTTCCATCACCTTTCCTTGGATGGAAGTGAGACTGACCAGTCTGTAGTTACCGGGTTCCTCCTTCTTGCCCTTTTTGATGACTCGAGTGACATTCACCTGCCCTAGAGTTCTTAGACTAGTCCACAGAAGCATATACAAAAAGTCTAACTCAACCAGATAAGTATCAGCCCATGCTTGCCATCAAGACCTTTCTGCTGTTTACTCTGAAAACTCTCAGGCCCTTATTAAAAGCTTTCTTTGTCACAAACTCAATCATGAGAGAACATGAGCTCAATCAGTACTCTGGCAAAGACCAAATTTCCTAACAGTACATTACAAATATGTCTGAAAGGATGGCTGGATGAAAAGCTAAAGCACTGATGGGCTTGCTTTTCAGTTCAGTGTTGTAACTGCTCAGTTCAATAGTCTCTCATTTACCAAGAACAGCATAGCTGAGCTTACCCCCTCTTAGTCCAAGAACAGATGTTTCCAAGTGAGTCTGAAAGAACAGAAATCATTGCGTGTCAGTAGCATGAATTCCCTGAACTTTAGCCTCAAAGGGTGGTGAGGAAAAGTGTGTGCCAAACTGAGAATGATCCTGGACATATATTGCATACTGTAACACTTTTTTCCTCTCTCTCTCTCTTTTTCTTTTCTTTTTTTTTTTTTCTCTCTCTCTCTCTCCTTAGCCAATTCAGGAACAAGAAAGTGAATTGCTGTGTTTGTTCAAATGGTACGGAATCTAAAAGCAATTTGTGGTGACAAGGTCACAATAGAAAAGTGGAGGATTTTTATAACTCTTCAGAGGGTTGGTGAACATATCTATATAGTATATAAACAGGGAGAAATAAGAAATATTTTACTGTTAATGATACAACCACAGGGAAAAAAGTTTCAGCTCTTCAGAGGGTAACGTGTGAAATAATACTGAATTTTCTAGGCAACCTAACTGTTTCCTGGCTTGTTAAATGGGGTCTAGAGCAGCAAAGGAAGCCCACAGAATTTATCAGAGAGAACAAGACACATGAGAAAAGTTTCATGCATGATTGAATAATAGATTCTAAATTGGATAGAAGACAGCAGAAGGACTACGGCCAAACACTTTAGTGATTTTTAAAACTTATTCAGTAAAGCCAGATTTGGTTTAAATTTTGATAATAACACTTTCCATACACATTTATTCACTGTTAAAAAAGAGTATCCTAAAGTCCACTAAGATATGCAGAGTAATTCATAACTATTTCTCAGCAGTTTCTGTCAGACATATCTTAAGTTAAAAATAAATTTTACATCCAAGATAAACTGCTGCAGCTGAGCTAGGACAGAGGTGAAATCTGGAGAAATTATACTGAAATGATATTCTAATCTCTGAAAAGTCCCTCTCATGCCCTTTGCAAAGCAGAAACCAGATTTCATTTAGTGTTTTCTTTAGTAATGCACCCTAGACATTTCAAGCTATAAACAATACTCCTCCATTTGAGGAAGATGAAGCTCTTAGTGAACACAATAACATTTGAACACATTGCTCCAACATGTATGAGTATCATAAGCATGATTTTTCCAATGTTTCTCTTTCCTCAAGGGGACATCTCCCCATGCAGTGACCATTAGGCCAGTTGCAGTTACCAATCAACAATTAAATGTCTGCATTTCCTGGGGGATGCTGATTAGTGATTAGTAGTTGCATCTTGACTCTGGGATATTTATAAAGGTGATAATAAAATAGTCATAAATCAGTGTCTTTGGACCATGTTTATTGTGTTGTTAATTTGTCCTTCATATGTAAATTGTGTAGAAGAATAGTCTATACCTCAGTTTTTATTTTAAGTCTGCACACCATGCAGCACAGTTGTATGCTGGATTGTGTCTAATTCTTCAATTTTATAGCAACATATGGTCTTAAACTATTCTCATCAACTGTTATCACTTTCTTCTAGGAATCTCTGTAGAGTCCAAACCCAGCTGAAAATATATGAAATTGTATGCTGAAACCCAACACAATCCAGATCACATCTTGTGATAAGAAATTAAACTCTTGCCTCTGGATCAGGAAGTCCTTGTGGTGGGGGAAGGTGGCTCAGAGGAAAGAAAACCAGAGATAGGGGAAAAAAATGCAATTCAATGAATATGACACACTGACATATGATTTTCTGGGAGCAAGTATATGAAAAGACAAGAGATGCTGTTACTTAGATATCATCTGAAGGCTCTCAGGAACAAGCAAAGACCATGGTCATCTACAATAATCTATTAGGGGTAATACAGCAGAGAGATCAATTCTGGGGTTCAGGCACCAGCTTTGTATTGAGGGAAAGTGTTAACAGTAATTAAGAGAGACCAGACATGTTCAGAGAAGTTTATAACCCATCTGTGGTATGAAGAAGAGAACTTCAGTAGGTGTAAATCAGTTAAGCATGACTGAAACTTCCAACAGCTACAAATCTGTCCCAGTGATTCCACTTGTGATTCATTAACACAAACTGGGAAGTTTGAAGGTTTTGTTTTGAAGTTGCGACAGTAAGAGCAGGTAGTGGTTTTATCACTCTGCAATTATTGACTAATTTTAGGCGACAAAAAGCTTTTAGAGTAGATACAAGTGCCATTATTTTGCACACAGTTTTACTAATTTTGAAGTTTGGAAAGGAACTAAAGCTTCAGCATATTGGCAGTTTATTTTTAAAAGTGCCTCAAAGTATATGATTCCTCCTCTTCAGAACAGGATGAATTAAATGAACCTGTCTGGGATCCATCATTAGAATGTCTTAGAAGGAGCAGTCAGTGTTATACATCTTTGGTTCCTAATGCTGCAATATTCTCATCCACAAAATATTCTCGTGCTAGGTAGGGGAGTTTTTTGATATTGTGGAACCTGGATATTTTGTTGAAAAAAAAATTATTTTAAAATAAATAGTGATGTCCATTAAATGAATGAGACCTTAGATAGTTACCGCCTATTCTTTTTCTTTGGGCTTAAACTAACAGATAACAAGAAAAGGTGAAAAATTATTAACAGGTAAATTCACTAAAAATGGAGCATCACCTCTCTGGAAATGGGTTGAAATTTTGCTAGCTCCCATTCATTATGATTCTGACTTGGAACTAAGTTGACAGAACAATATTTGAAAAACTCTGACAACACCTGGAAAATATTTCTCAGAACTGGGTCCTCACGTAAAGCTAAGCTGTCCTGACATTACATGCACTAACCCTGCTGACCCTTCACAGTTATTACACAGTATCTAAGATATCCTCCCTTTAGCAAACTTCCCATCTGGTTTTCATAGATTCATAGAATGGTTTGGATTGGAAATGACCTTCAAATATGATCTAGTCCAACTTCTCCTGCCCTTGGCAGGGGTATGTCCCACTGGACAGGTTGCCCAAAGCCCCATCCAATCTGATCTGAACACTTTCAGAGGTGGGGCATCCACAGCTTCCCTGAGCAATCTATTCGACTATCTCATCACCCTCAGCATAAAAAAAAAAAAAATATTTGCCTTATATCCAGTCTATCCTCTTTTAGTTTAAAAACATTGCCCCTTGTACTGTCACTATAGACTACAGTAAAACTTCTCTTTCCACACTTCTTATATGCCCTCATTATATATCAAAAGGCCAAATGAACATCTCCCTGAAAGGAAGAGTGGTAAATAGGAGCTCTCTGTTATTTAAAACCTGCAATCTTAGCATTGTTTTTCTACTATGTTCTTACACTAATATTCAAGTTCTGTGCATCATGCACTGACTCCTTATGTTAATTAGAAATTGAGACTCATATTACCTTCAAAATTGTGGTGGTTTGATGCTGGCTGGAAGCCAGACTCCCACCAAAGTCACTCTATCACTCCCCTCTTATCTGGAAAGGGAAGAAAATATATATTGAGAGGCTTAGGAGTTGAGATAGGGACAGAAAGAGATCACTCTGCAATTAGCATCACGGGAAAACTCAGGACTCATCACAGAATAAAGGCAACAAAACTCTCTAATTTATTACACTTCACACACAGAGAAGCCAGAGTTGAATGATAAGAAGTACAACCAGATCATAAACACCACCCCTACCCTTCTCTTCTTTGCCGACTTCATTTTATTCATGATTTTCTCCTCCCCAGGATGGCACAGGGGAAAGGGGAGGAAATAGGGAATAGGAATAGAAGCTTCAGTTTTCAGTCAGTTCCTCATGAGTTGTTTTCCTTCTTCTGGGGGAGGGCAGGGGAAGGAGGAGCAGGTGTGCATTTCTCACTCTTGCCCTGCACCAGAGTGGTGTCCCACCCATGNNNNTCCTGCCTGGCTCAGGTGCCTCTCCACAGGCTGCAAGTGGGGTCTCTTCATCATCCATGGGATGTGGAGGGACACCTGCTTCACAGAAACACAGAACATTGTGAGTTGGAAGGGACCTCAAAAGATCATCTAGTCCATCAGCTGCACCATAGCATTCTCCACAGGCTGCAGGGAATCTTCTCTCAGCTCCTTCTCCCCACCTCTTCACTGACCTTGGTGTCTGCAGAGTTTCTTACATTTTCTCACTCCCTTCTCCAGTGGTAAAATGCAACTGTTTGCGTTTTGGTTTTTTTTTTCTCTCTCTCTAAAATGTGATTCCCAGAGGCCTGTGACCAGCAGTGATTGGCCCGGCCGGCCTTGTCAGTAACAGGTTTTGGAAGTTTGGCTTTGAAAGCCCAGCTGGGATTTGCTTTGTCAGACCCTTAAGAAACTTCTAGCTGCTTCTTAAAGAAGCCACATTGAAAACACACTACACAAATGCTTTGTGGTTTGTTTTTTTTTTCTTCTGCAACATCTGAACTTTGTCTCTTGGGTCAACACTTGTTTCCTGCAATTCCTGCTCTGGAGCAGGTTGGAGGCCTAAGTGGAGTTCAGAAATTATTCCCCAGTGCAAATTATAGCACTATTTTCTAAAAAGATCATTTAGTGCATAACAACATCTTTCCTATCCTTGTAAGTATTGTCCAAGCCATGAGGTTGGTACTTACCGGTGAAGGACAACTGCAATTCATGTGCAACTTTCAAGTGTTTGGAGTATTTGGAAGAGCAAAGTTCTAAGGGTCTCATTATCCATGAGCATATATTGTTGTGGCTATTCGAGTTTGTCTGTCTACAACATCACTCTGAAGTAATATTCAGCTGATTGTTTTGTCTGTATTTGCAATTATAGACATGTCAAGTTTTTGAAACATTCATTTATCATCCAAATAACACAGTATATTTCTTACCTGCCAGGAAAGTGTACTCAAGAACATTTGGTTTCTGTGTCGTTTAGATTGTCCAGCACAGATAGGAAATAGAGAAATTCAGTTTCTATAATATTTGTTAAGACAGATTTCTCTTTAAAGAGAGCAGATGGTCACCTCAATCTGGTGCGGATACTGCTTTTGACTAAATTTTTCAGCTATGTTCACACATACATTAAAAAGAAACAATACAGTCAAGTTACTTAGAGGTGCTGCTGTTCTCCAGCTGAAGTTTGGTAAGTGGTTATCAACTTTACTCCAGCAAACTTCCCCTCAATGGTTTTTAACTGCTGGGTTTTCTGACCTGGGCCTTTCTGACAGAACTAGTTAGAGATTGGCACCATGGGAATTTACACAGGCAGACCTGTAGGTGCAGTAAATTCTAGCAGAGAAGCAGGCTGTTAAGAAAGATTGTCTTAAAGTGTTATGGAAAGAGGGATACAACATCTAAATGAGGTTCAAGCAAACACTGTGACTGATTATAGACTACCTTCTTGCTGAGACATACCTCCCAGATAGCAGCATGCAGTATCCCTCATCTTGACTTGGAGCTGGCCATCTCAAAGTGAAGAGAGCATTTAAAGCCTTGGTGTCTTCATAACAATTGCTGAATTCAAGCAGCCAGTGAAAGCCACAGAAAGCAGTCTGTAGGCCTTGATCTCTCTGCTTTATTTGCAGTGTAATTTTTTACACCTGAACTGTCATCTCTCTTCTACAGCCCATGAAATGAAAAAGGCCTGTTGAGGGAGCAGTGAGAGTCATCTCTTCTATATAACTATTTTAGGATGAGATGAATCGTGCCTTACACTTCACTAAGCTGACTGACTCTTGCTCCATTCACTATCATGAAAAGTGGTTGGGCGAGGGGAGGGGAACAACAACATAGTTCACATGTCGACATCTACATTGTAAATATCTACATTTCAGTAAATGACTCCTCCATCTGGTTATGAAATCAATAAGAAATAGCCAGTGCCTAATGAAACCTCTTTCACATGTATTAAGACCTCTTCATTCTGCCTATATCACAAACCTGGATCAGGCAAACTACGTGTAATAAGATTATCTTTTCCTCTGAATCAAATATACAGCAAACTTCAGTTTGCACTCACATTCTTTACACAGCTGTTTTGTGCTACTCCCATGCCCACAGACTTACACTTCTTTTTCAGTTACCTTTTTTCCAGGTTGATGACTTCTAGTCTGTTCAATTGTTTCTCAGGTCCAAGTTGTTCCTGAGATTTTTATCATCTTGTTGCTCTACTCTGAACCTTTTCTAGTTTTAATAGAATGGAATCGTGCACAGTTCTTTCTAAAATAATTTACTTCTCCCCACCTTTCTTCAGTCTTTTCTTTTTGGAGATTTGTTTGTGATGTCTACTTGCATAAAGCCCATGAGGTAATATTTTCAGAGAGTAGAAAGTAGCAAAAAGCCAGTGCAAACCATGGATGTTTTCACACATACAGAAATACAGTTAGAAAAGCATAATACATAGGTCCATGTAAATGCACTTGCTTTATTTCTGTAACATTACTTTTTGGAATATACACAGTTGATATGTGCTCCCTCTCAAAGACCTGGTTGATAAATTTGAGAGCTATTTCAAGAACAACTTTTTTCTGTGTGTATCTTTGTCCCTGAATACCCCCTTCTTGATCATCAGGTTAATGGCTTTGGAATAGAGGTTTTTTCTACAGTAATAGAGGATTAAAGGGAGATATTTAATAAAAATGCCTGAAGATATGACAGTCACAGCCCCTTTAAACTCTGCACCCACCATGACTGATGCAGGTTCCCAGACAGAGGTCCAGTGGGAGTATGCGGCCAAACTGGTGCCAGGCTGCCTGCTCTACCCTACTCTATTATTCAATCAAAACCATGCAAAACATCTCACCCAACCCCTCCCTTCTTCCTAGGTTCAACTTCACTCCCTATTTCTCAACCTCCTTTCACAGTGGAACTATGGCTAGCACTGATTGGTCTGGCTGGCCTTGTTTGCAAGAGTTTGGAAGTTTGGCCTTGGGAGCCCAGCTGGTATTTGCTTTGTTGGACCCTTAAACTTTCTATCTGCTTCTTAAAGAAACCATATGACAAACCCACAACACTTCCAAAACCTTACCATACAAACACAATATAAATATGCTTCACTGCATTAAAAAAAACCAACCAACCAACCAAACAAACAAACAAACCAAAACTGGCTGGATGGCCAGACCCAAAGAGTTATAATGAAGTTACTGGAGTTGCACTCCAGTTATCAGCCTGTCACAGGTGGAGTTCCCCAAGGCTCAGTACTGGGACAAGTTCTCTGATATTTTTATCTATGATCTGGACAAGGAGATTGATTGTACCCTCAGTAGATTTGAAGGTTACATCAATTTGCATGGGAGTGTTTCTGTGATCCTTAGTTTATCTGCTTGCGGGAAGGAAGCTTCTACAGAGTGATCTGGTCAGGCTGGATCAATGGGCCTAGGCCAAGCACAGAAGGTTCAAGAAGGCTCATTGCTAAGTCTTGCACTTGGGTTTATAACAATTCTATACCATGCTATAGGCTTGGGGAAGAGTGGCTGTAAAGTTGCCTGGCAGAAGACAATCTGGGAGTGTTGGTTATAGCCGTATGAATATGAGCAAGCAGAGAGCCCAGGTGGCCAAGGTGGCCCACGGCATCCTGGCTTGTGTCAGAAACAGTGTGGCCATCAGGAAAGAGATCTCTTGCTCCTCTACAGAGAACTGGTGAGGCCACACCTTGAGTACTGTGTTCAGTTTTGGGCTGTTCTCTACAAGAAGGATACTGAGACGCTGGAGTGTGTCCAGGCAAGGGCAAGGGAGCTGGTGAAGTGTGTAGAGCACAAGTCTTATGAAAAGCAGCTGAGGGAACTGGGGTTGTTGAGCTTAGAGTAAAGGAGGCTGAGGGGAGACCCTAACTCTCTCTACAGCTACTTGAGATTGTAGTCACCTGGGTGTTGGTCTATTTTCCCAAGTCAGGCAAGATAGACCAAGAGAAAAGTTGTGGCAGGGGAGGTTTAGGTTGTATATTAGGAAAAAAATTTTCATGGAAAGGGTTTTCAAGCATTGGAACAGGCTACCCAGGATGATTGATCATCCCTGAAAGTATTTAAAAGATGTGTAAATATGGTGCTTAGAGAAATGGTTTACTGGTCGATTTGGCAGTGCTAGTTTAGTGGTTAGACTTGATCTTCAAGGTCTTTTCCGATCTAAATGATTTTATGATTTTATGTATTAAAGAGCCTCTTGTACTAGGGGTTACATGGAAAGGGCACTTCCAAAATCATTGGCAGTTCCAAAATAATTGTTTTTCATACAGGGATTGTTGAGACCTAGCAAGTACTTGGTGTAAATGGAATGCCTAGCAGCTCTCTTCTGCTCACTGGGAGATAAAAAATTATCTGAATGTAACTAATTTTCAGTGGACTTTCAGGTAAAAAATCAGACATCTGAAACAGCAGAAGGTCTCTTGCAATCTTCCAAGCTCCTGCAGATTACAAAAACCTGTTAACTGTGAAGCAAGCCTATTTTTTCTTAAGTTGAAAAAATAATACATTTTCCACTAAACTCCTTGCTGAAAATTGTTATCATATTCCTAGATGAACATCTAAAAAATGACTCAAAATCAACTAGACAAAACACCTCAGCTTGAAGCAAAGATCTGCAAAAGTAAAAAAATAAATCAAACCAAAACAAAAAACAAACAGAAAAAGAACCCATCTCTAGTTGAGGCAGAGATCTGGGGAAAGGAAAAAAAAAAATAACCCAAGAAAGAAATAATATTTCACACTAAATAGAGAAACCTTGGGAAGATACTAAGCAACTCAAATGCAGTACATGTTGTGATGTGTTGAATGACCTTAGGCATGTGTTTCCTACATATTGATCCATTAAACTTCTCAAATGCGCCTAGCTAAAGCCTTGATTTCTCTAATTAGCCCACTCCAAATAAATATTTAAAGTGTATGAAATTTTTAGTTACCCAAATTTATAGAGCAAAAAGCAAACCCTTGTTTTCCAAAACATAGAAAAAAACATCCCAAGTGGAATATATAACAACTCTGACTAAATTATAGAGAAACCTGGGACCAGCACAGAGCTATTTAAAGCAAGCTGGCACTTTGCTCAAGACAAATTACTAGAGGAAAATGTATTTATGGCAAAGGAAATCAGAAAATTTCCATTAGGAATTAAGACCACAGAATTAATAGCAAGGATAAATAATGTCTCTTTGGTTTCATTTGCTTAGCAAGGAGCAGCAGCTTCTATTTTATTCCATCACAGCAGGGTCATTAATAGTGACTTTTTCATTCTACTTAGATTTCTTTTAGCCTGTTGAGACATCCTACAGATTCTTAGCTATTTTCAAAATTATTTTTGAGTAATTGCATTAGGTCTCATGTTGGAATCTTATTTACAATATATTTTACTGGCTTTTTCATGTAAGGGTATAACATGCTGCTGTTTCCAGACCTTATCTAATGATACTTGACTGCTGATGCTTTATTAATAACAGCAGCTGCAGCAGTAATTCACTGATTCATAATAATTTCAAGGGAGATACCTGATGTATACTTCTTGAGAGTTCTGCTTCCTCTCTTAGAAGATGCCAGCATTGTCAGTTAATGTATGACAACTCTCTTATAATAATCCACCCACTCTCTAGTGTAGCTGGTGCCCAGTAACAGAGGACAGCTCTATGCAGAGAGATTGAAACCTTCCTCACAACGCATTTCAGCCTCACATTGGCAGAGTCTGGATAGGTCATCACAAGGTAGGTCTGCCATCCAGCTACCACAGAAGAAACTGCCTTCTCTTTGTCCCGGAGTGGATCAATATATTCACTGAAGTTGCAGTGAGGCTGTCGGCTTGCAATGGTATCAGAAGACACATGAACTCAGGATGCCCAAATCTTTCTCTGAAGTTTTCTCCTCTTTTAGAAGGTCTAAGTTTTTCTTATTTCCCTTCAGAATAGCATAAAATAACAAACACTTTTTCTCCCCTACACTTTTTATAATGTGTTTGGCATAGCTGCCCTGATAGTCACAGAAACCTGGAGGATGTAGTTGTGCAGAACAAAGCAAAAGTTGGCTTTTCATTGCATCCATGTCACCCCTGCTTTTCTGAGATGCATTGAAAAACAGAAATGGTCAATTTCATGAGTTATACATTGGAAAGGGAGCTGTTAGTCTGCCACTGACTCGCATGTTAGGGATGCTTTCTGTTTCAATATTCCAAGTGCATACAAAAATAAAATAATTGTACATTGCAATTGTCTGTCAAACTCTAGAATACACAATATCTCTACATATGCATGACATACCTACATATGACCACATTCTAAATCTTTCTCCTGAACTCTATGAATGGGGAAAACTGCCAATGCAATTAAAACTTTGACTCCTGTGTCATTCTTGTTCCTTTTCCAAGGGGCAAACCGCTAGCCTAATCAGAATTCTGCCTGCTACTGCTATTGAAAACATAATTTCATAAACAAGTCTCCTTCCCAGGAGAAAGGAGAAAAGGCTGATGGGCTGCAGATATGTAAGGTCATCTCAATCAGCATTCCAGTGCATATGGGAAGCACTGATCTTTTCAATAAATCAAGGACTTTGGAAACTGCTTTACTTTGCACTGAGAAGGGAAGAGCATTTGAAGTACAGATGCCTTGGCCATTCAGAATAGAATGAAAATATTTCTACAAATGCATTCCAGCTCAGCATCAGCTCATTTCAGAAAGTCCTGCTGGTCAAACAAAAGCAGAAATTTCTGATTTTTTGATCCTCTGAGATGGTACCATTTAANTTTTTGATCCTCTGAGATGTTACCATTTAAAACAATTGGAGAAAATGTTTTTTTTTTTATTTCAGTCTTTGTGGTGGTCAGGTTGAGAGAAAGGCTTAAATTTATTACAGAAGAACGTGCAAAGTTTTTTTTTAAGCTCTGATTAGCTGCAAAATGTCCTTACTCATCATGCATTTTGTTATAAAGGTCTTGTGCTTGGTTCTTTCATCACTCACAAATTCAAATTCTGTATATGATCAGGATGTTCAAGTTACATTGCTCCAGTTACTCAGAGTTCACAACTGAAAATCGAGGTGAAATGCTTTAAGAATCACTGGAATGCCTAACCAAATGTGAAAAATCTTGGTGATTTATCATGGGATTCCAGTATGTCCTGCACCTGACTCTGGCACTATGCCTTTGAAAGGTGGAGTTTCTCAGCTCAAGTATGAAACAAGTACAAAATGAAACTAGTTGGGAAATTCCCTCCTACCTGTGACTACAGTTAAATTCAGAATTTCCAACAACTCATTTGAAATTAGATACCCTGCATAACAGCTTCACCAGAGAAAGCAATAAAGAACCATTTTGATGTACCTGAGAAGAGTGCATGATCACCTCCTACAGCAGCTGCCAAACTCCAGGGCTGCTTTGCTACTACCTTGCCTGTGATCTGGTCTAGGAAGTTTCATTACAGATTCACAGAATTGTAGTGGTTGGAAGGGACCTCGAGAAATCATTGAGTCCAACCCCATTGCCAAAGCAGGCGCTCTAGAGGAGGTCACACAGGTAGGCATCCAGATGAGTCTTGAATATCTCCAGAGAAGGAGATTCCACAACACCCCTGTACAGCCTGTTCCAGTGCCCCGTCACCTTCACCATGAAGTTCTTTCTCACATCCTTGCAGAACCTCCTGTGGTCCAATTTGTGACCATTGCCCCTTGTCCTGTCACCACAGGCCACTGGGAAGAGGTTGGGCAGTTCCTTTTGTCTCCCACACTTCAAATATTTATAAACATTAATGAGATCCCCTCTGAATCTTTTTTTTTTCTCCAGGCTGAACAGCCCCAGCTCACTCAGCCTTTCCTCATAGGGGAGATGCTTTGTGGCCCTCCACTGGACTCTCTTCAAGAAGTCCTTTTGTAACAGGGAGCCCAGAACTGGACACAGTACTCCAGTTGAGGCCTGACCAGGGGTCAGGCGAGCTACCAGGGGTCATTACTAGCTTCTATTCTTCTCTGCAGATCCAAACACTAGTTTACTGAGTGTCTGCACCTAGATGCTCACTGGAGCTGCAGGGCAGCTTTGTGAGGAGAGGCCCCATGTAGTACATAGCCAGTTCCAGTTGGCTCCAAGGGCCCCACTGAAAGACACAGCTGAGCCCCTCAGCCAAGCTGGGTGTGCTGGGTGGGAAGGGGGAAAACAGGTTTCATCAAGGGCCAAAGGTGGCCTGGGCAGAGCAGAAGGAAGCCAAGGAGGGAGCAGCAGCACAGGGACCCCAATGCCGCAGGAGGAGGAGGCAGAGGAAGAGAGGAGGTGCTGCAGGCCCGGAGCAGGGATCCCCTACAGCCCTGCAGAGACCTTGCTGGAGCAGAGACCCACTCTGCAGCCTGGGGAGGGCCCCAGCCCACAGCAGGGTGGTATTTCTGCAGCAGCTGTGGCCCTGGAGAGACCAGGCGGGAGCAGGGTGTCCCTGAAGGGCTGCAGCCCAGGGAAGGGCCCACGCTGGAGCAGGGAGATGGGGGAAGAGTGAGGAGCAGCCCAGAGCAACTGTCATGGACCCACTGCAACTCCCATCCCAGCCATGTGCCCTCTGAGAGAGGAGTCAGGCATAGGGTGGTAAAGGAGGGACTGGGAAGAAAGGAATAAGAAGAAGGTGTTTTAGGCTTTGCCTTCCACTTCAGTAGCCAACTCTTGCTTTTGATTATGTAAGATGAAGAAGGGATCGTGCAGACGACCAAGGTTACCCTACTCAAACTTCTTTTGAGAAATAATCACTCTAGTATTCCTAAAGTTGCTATAATTACAAAAAGATACACATCTTTACCCAAGGGACAAATAGATGGATTTTCACTGCAGTTAGAGGAGACCAAGGAAGGCCGAAATTTATAAAATAATGTTCTTTGTCTCATTAAGTATTGCCACTGTCACAGACATTCCAGTTGTCACTTCTTGGGCTGGGAGGCCCAAAAGATGTGAAGTTGTCACAGAGTTTGTCATTTTACTGCTCACTTGGCTTTGTATCAAGTTCCCCTTCACATACAACTTTCCACAGATGCCCATGGTCTTCCCAGGTTATGTGTTTTATCTAGTAAAATGTTGTCTTGCTTGAGGTCCCACAACATAAATAACAATATTATTTTCATGGAGCCCTAGAGAAGTGAAGAATTATGCCAAAGATGATCAAGGTGTTTCAGGAAAAGAAGACTAATATATACATTTTTTTTCATAATTAATAATGGCCATGACCAAGACAGTTTGGGAAAATAGATTCCCAAAATAGATAGTTTTTCTGATGTATAAAAGGCCTTAAAGTTGCAGCTGGTTGAGCTTTTAAACTCCTACATTCCAAGGCTAGAGAGGAATCTCAGACATGAACCTGTTGACATATTTCTAGCAGTTGTAACTGATGAATGTGTCTCCCTCTTCTATGCTGCTCCTTCAATGCAATCTGTTGTAATAAATGTGCTGCTGAAAGCACAAACTTCTGATGATGTATTACTTACCCACTAAAGGTTGTCACAAGAGGCTACTAGAAAAAGAAATACTTTTGTAGTTGTCTAAAATAACCATATTCTGTTAGGGTTCAGAAGTCAATTGATAGCATTTTCCCCCTTCTTTATATGTATTTTTGTTTGTTTTAAAGAGACAGAATCAGCACCTGTCTTAATAAAAACTATAAAAAAAAAAAAGTATTTAAAAATCCAGCCACAAAACTTTCCTATGAAGTGGATTACAGGACATGTTTTGCCATTTAACTATATGCTCAATGTGCTGTTTTTGCCTCCTTCCAGAACTTGGAGACTACACAGTAATATTCTAGTCCCAGTGAGTGGGCTAGTTTAAATGTTAAGACAGAAGCTTCTGCTAATAGACTTCAAATCTCTGTCTTTTCAACGCAGTTCCTGGGTGCATAGCACCATGAAAATTAACAAAAACTCTACAACAAAAAGAAACCACAAAAAAAAAAACCAACCACAGAGCCAGCAAATATCACCTTTCAGTGAAACATCTATTTTTTGTAGATGTAGAAATTCAGTCATGTATGTCAATATTCTGTTTCAGCATTCCAGGATTTTTATAGTGACAAGGAAAAACAAACCTCAGGACTCTTTAAGAGTTCTTTTCTCCATCTCTCAAACTATATATCTACATCCAACAATTACTTCAATCCAGTTTACAGAACTAGTTATAGAAGGTTGTGACAGCTGCACCTAAGAAGTTAAAAGCATCTTATCTCTTATGTAAACGTTGTGTATTGAGAACTGTAAGGTTGGTATGAGAAGCAGTCAAAGGAGGGAGTCTTATAGCAGCAGGAAGACCCTATTTTGGCTAAAAAATAAACAAAGATACATTTTCTACACAGAATCTTGAAAACCTGTTCTGTTTCAAGCCAGGACAGAGCAGACTTTCCCAAGCAACCAGTTCAAGTGGGCTGAATTGGCCTGGAGTGTTTTCCATACCACCTGACTTCAGTCAAGCCCCTATAAAAGGGGCTGGGAGGGCAGAGGTAGGTTGTGTAGTCCTTGCAGTGGTACAGTGGTCTCTGTTAGCTTCTTGTTGGTCATTACTCTGTTTTATCACCAGGTAAGCCTGGGCCTGTTATTGTTCCTTTCTTAATTAAATTATATATCAATAAATTGTTTTTATCCCAACCCACAGGCCTAGGCCTGTTTTTTCTCCTCAGGAAAAAGAGTGAGTGAGTGGCTGGTAGCTCTTAGCCTCTATCTGGGGCTGAACCAAAACAAGGTCACAGTGCCTGAAGTGACATCTTTTCCTTCAGATTGGATATTTTGAAAAATTTTTGTCACTGAATGAGTGATGAGGCATTGGAACAAGCTGCCCAGGGATGCGGTGGAGTTGCTGTCCAGGGGGATATTAAAAAAAAATCCAGGTAGGCAAAACAGTTTGGGAGATGGTTTGCTGGTGTAGGGCTGGTGGTTGGACTTGAAGATCCTGAAGGTCTTTTTCCACCTATGATTCTATTAACCATGAGTATTAAAGTTGACACCTCTAAATATGATAAAGAGCTAAAAGGAGTAAATGCTAAACATTTGTGACAGTAATACTCAACTCTTCTCCCAAATCATGTTAAATGTCACTGTANTGTTTTCCATGCCACCTGACTTCAGTCAAGCCCCTATAAAAGGGGCTGGGAGGGCAGAGGTAGGTTGTGTAGTCCTTGCAGTGGTACAGTGGTCTCTGTTAGCTTCTTGTTGGTCATTACTCTGTTTTATCACCAGGTAAGCCTGGGCCTGTTATTGTTCCTTTCTTAATTAAATTATATATCAATAAATTGTTTTTATCCCAACCCACAGGCCTAGGCCTGTTTTTTCTCCTCAGGAAAAAGAGTGAGTGANTTTGTGAGAATACCCAAGACAATATTTTGTTAGCATTATAATTAGAACCATCTATTAGTGCTATTGCAATAAATTAATCAACAGCAGTTTTGAACTTTATCTGTCATTTTAATAAGCTTTTTATCAGTTTTAACTTTGAAAAACTATCCCAGTGAAAGTCCTTTGACAAACATTGACTCTAATATGTGGTTTTATATATAATCCTGTAGACATAAACCGTTGACCACATCTGGGACTAAGACTGGACTTAGCTGCACCTGGCCTTATCTCTGAGAAGGAGTTTAGAAAGCAAGGGTGTCCATTCTGATCCTCATAACTCAATGGGAGGGCTTCCCTCAGCCACACATCAGACTCTCACCCTCTATAGGGTGTTAGGACATGGGTTAATTGCTTTAAGATGAAAAAGGTGATTTAGATTGTATATTAGGAAGAATTTCTCTGCTTTGGTGAGACTGGAACACATTTCCCAGAGATGTTGTGGGAACCCGATCCCTGGACGTGTTGAAGGCCAAGTTGGCTGAGGCTTTGGGCAACCTGGTCTAGAGGAGAGTGCCCCTGCCTAGGGCAGGGTGGGTGGAACTAGATGGTCTTTGAGGTACCTTCCAACCCAAACCATTCTATGATTCTGTGGTTCTATATGTCTGTGTGTGTACTCACATGTTGCGCAGCAGGTCACAGACTGTATCACCTGATTAGCAAATTTTTTGGCAAGCTGGCCTGTGAATCTACAGCATCCTCTCAGAAAACTGCCATGAATCTCAGTAACTGTAGGGCAAAGTGTATGTTTTTTCTTCTTTGTGAAGAGCAACTAATTTTGTCAGCTCCCTAGCTATCACAGTGGTGAATAGACACAGAGACAATATTCTATTACTTGAGCAGAGCTAAGAGGTGTACTCCCAAAGGATTTCCCACATAGTCTGAAACACTCTAAGCAATGGAAATTCATTTGGATATAAAAGAATAATAGCATAAGAGTTTTCACTTCAGAGAATTATCTTCCTATTCATCCTTGTTTTCAGATGTCTTTCACTTATGGAAGGAATATAGTCATCAAAAAATGTTTAGAGCAAGTTGCAAAAATATGAAAATGTTGTGAGGCTCACATTCTGAGGGCCATGTGTCTTCTCTGAAATTTAAATGACATCCCAAAGGTAACTTGGCAGAATTTGGTCCTTCAACAGCTATTGACCTCCCCACTATATTTCAGACCTGCCCAAACCTATGCATTCACTCATTGCAGTAATACAATAAATTTTCCTTCTCCACTTGAAGCTAGAAGCTATTGCAAAACACCACTAATACTGCATAAAAAAAAAAAAAAATTATGGATGGTGTTTCTACTGTGCTCAAGCTGTTGCATAGGTTCTGTTTAGGTTGTTAGGGTTTTGGTATGTTTTTTTTTAATGAGTAAGTGAAAAATTGCAAGTTCAACTCTTATTAGGACTTGGCCAGCCATTTGGGGTTTGGAGTTTTTGTTAGTGGTGGGTTTGGTGTATATTTGTTTATTTGCTCATTTATGCAAATAATAGCATACCAGCTCTGGAATTTTACAAGTAAGATCTTATAATTAGATTTCAAAGTAATTTCTAAAAATAAAAATAAATTAAGACATTATTCTTGGACAACTGCTGGAATTTAATGAGGTATATAGATGTTTCTATATTTCCAATATACATAGCTGGTTAATTATTTGAAAGTAAATATCTAATGTTAACATTATTGCACTGTTTTAATAATCATCTTATTAAAACCTACATTGAACTTTTTTCTAAGTGCTTCTAAAGCAGTTCATACTGGAGAGAGAAAATGATTATTTTCTTGGATAAAACAAAAAAGAACATTTGACTGTGTAATGTCATGGTTTAGCACCAGCAAGCAGCTATATACATGGTCATTTGCTCACTTAGGTCTTCTTAACATAAGTATGAATAAGTACAATGAGGTATTCTACTGGAATGGTGTGGAGGGATGCTTTTACTGGACAAATCCCTTTCTGTGACTCTTTTACCTTGTTCATGTACATGTGCTTATAGGATTGAGGTAGGTTCTCCATCCACCTCTTCATGTCATAGAACCATAGAAAATTTAAAGTTAGAAAAGACCTCTAACAGCATCAAGCCCTCTCTGTAGTCACGCAGGTTGCCTTGTGGTCTGTACCCTCTATATCTTCTCACTTGAGCAGAGGAAAACTTCTAACATCTGAGACACTGGTCTGTACAGTGAGGGAATAGAACATGCTCTCCTTGAATTTCTGGACCTTCTGTGAGTTTCTTCTCAACCAAGATGAGGTAGGAAGAGAGACCACCTTTGTACTGTTGGAGTTAGCCAGACATTTCATCCACCAGCGGTTACTCTTCGCCTTTCCAGTCCATTACTCTCTGTGAACTGTCTCACAATGACAGTGTGCAAATTTATGCCACCTGGTTCATGTACATTGGATTTCATCAGGATCTGTGCATAAGTGCACCCTGTACAGGCCATAATAAACTATCTCCCACATGTCTAATTCTCTCAGGTACTTCTGGTTACTTCTCTCCATTGTGGTCCACTTGCCTGGATGACATACATCTTCACGGGAGATACCTTTGCCTCATGCCTAAACAGAAGTTTCCTCCAGAGGCTGAGGACTTGGGTCTTTTTCCCAAACATCTTGTCAATGCCTCCTCCACTAGACAGGGACACCAGCTAATTGGCTCCACTATCCTCTAATTTGAGGCTACTGGGCCCATTATCCCAGTATTTGAGCTGACGGGTAATAATGTGCATGCCTGGACAACAGCTGAAAGAATATGTTGTGTGTTAAGATACAAATAATTTCCATAATACCTCTTACAGGTATTTTTGTCCCATATAAGACACATAGTTCCTTTTTTATTCCCTGTACAATGGGAAGAGCACAGGCATAAAGAGAATAAATACTTATAAATCTTCCATTTAGCAATGAGGAAATTAAGAAGCTATAAGCTAATGTTTAGTCTTTGTGCCTGATAAACTGAGAATATTGTTTCCTAACCAATGAAGAAGATCTTCTCGCTAGAGAAAAAACAGAAACTTCACAATCTCTTGTCTCATAAACACAAGGTTTGGACATCTGGGACCACAAATCAAGAAATAGCTCCCAACAGCAACAACTGCTCCCTTGTTTACATTTCAGAGGCTATAAAATATAAAGAATGCAAGAAATTCAGTAATTTATCCTCCTCTGTTAGACTGGGTTAATTAAGTGCCCTTCATCCTGAGGAAGCTGAGTTGAACTAGACTTTTTTTTCTTTTCTCTTCTACAAAACCAAAACTAGAAAGAAATAGAAGTTGATATGTACTAGGAGTCATCCAGTGCCTGTAAAGAAGGTTGGAGAAAATAGAAGATATGAATTAAATCTAACCATTATCAAAAGGATGTGTGCTCAGATCTCTGTGAAATTGCAAAGAAACTATTCTGAGGTCTCTATCATGTTCTCCAAAAAAAAAAAAAAAATCCTAAATTTATATTTGACAAATTATTCAAGCCTTCCCTCTTGTCAGTGCATAGCAAATGTCAATAACTTACAAGCCTTTTATGGTCCAACATTGTATCTCCAGCTTTTGGATTACAAGTTTAGATGGTCTGAATTGTTTTGGCTAAGATATGTTGTGATTATGCTCGATTTTGCCCTTTGTGTTTTTGACATCAAGGTTCTTTAACTGGATGAATGCAATGCAGTACAACTTCCAAAAAATCACTCTGACATTAATAATACATATCCTAAATCTCTAGAACCAGTATTGAATGTTGGGAAAACAAGTAAAAGTACTTGAGAAAGAGTGGAGAGTGTGAGGATAATAGAGTGATGCAAAGTAATTTTGATATAGTTACTATCAAAAGGAGACCAGATTTCTCTGGATATTCTGTGGGATACAGTTGGCTCTCCTGGTTGCCTGGGCATGCCAGTCATGTTTAATTTGTTGTTGACCAAGAGCCCCAAATCCCTCACAGCATGGCTGGCCTCCAGCATCTGATCTCCCAGTCTGTATGAGTAGCCAGAGTTGACCCTTCCCAGATAAAGGATCCAAAACTTGCCCTTGTTAAACTTGAATTCAGCGGTCTATGGCAAGAGAAATGCAAGAACAGATCTCAATTAAGGTGGGAGAAGACTGGAAAACACCCTCTATACCTGATATTGTTGATAATGACAAATAGTAGAGGTAAGATTAACAACATGCTTGTGAATGTTTTATAGAAAGCAGACAATGGTGGTACATTGTCCCTACTTCAGCATATGTAACAAGGTTTATATTGTCAGTATAATCTGCTTATCAAAATTCAGGAAACATTTGGGACACTCTTAGAACCCATGTATATATTTTATATTATAACATTGCATGTAAACACAATGCAAACATTTTCTTGGGGTTTGGTTTTTTGGGGGTATTTTTGTTTGTTTATATGTTTGGGTTTTTGTTTTTTTTTTGTGTCTGAGATATAAAGAGTGAAGTTCAATTGTAGCTACTGTTTTGAACACCTCAAACAGAGAAGAAAGGCTTCTATCATTCACTTGGTTTGGACTCAAAACTGAGGGAAGATATTTGAACAGCTAGAATAATCTAATCCTGAAAATTATTCTTACGTTTCACATAGCTCTGTGTATACCAGAAGTAAATTTTACAAGGTGTTGTTCTTCTGCTTTGCATAATGTGATAGTGATTCTGAAACTTCCTGAGACTATTTTCTTGAATTGAGAAATCTATACTCTAGCATATCTTTTTCAGCATTGAAGAATACCACAATAAAATTAAATTTTTGCTACATATTACCATGAACCCAGTAAGAATAATATCACAACAGGGAAGGCACTCAGCTTAGATATAAAGACAACATCAAATATTAGAAGAAAGGAGAGGTGGGAGTTCCTCCAAGATAGATGTAATTTTGTTTTGGGGTTTGTTATTTTATCATTACTACTTCAGAACACAGTGATTAAGAATAAATTCTTGTCAGTGTGACATATTGGATATGCCCAGTTTAACCACTCAGTATGTTCTTAAATTAATATTACTACTTTTATATAAATTTTTCCTTCTCTATGGACAAGATACTTACCTATATACAATGACCTCTAAAATCACCCAAGACCTAACAACTGTGTAATAACAACATTTGTAGTTTTCCAACATTTTTTCAATATTATTTAATTGCTAGATAAACCCTCTATCTCAAGTTATATCCCTTCAATCAGAACTGTGTTCTGATATTTTTATTATTTAACATCTCTGAAGACTTAATAATGTTCCCAGTTTAAGTGATGAAAGGAAACATAACTAAGTTTTAAGAGTGTTTATTTAGGGAAGAAAAAGATTGAATTTCTTCTGAAAGTACCTTTATGTCTAGGATGTTCAAAATGAATTGCATTAATGTTTTTGCTGTGATTTGATCCAGCTTGAAAACATGGACTCTTCTAATAGGCTAGAAAAAAAAAAAGGTCTTATGCTAAAGAATATAGTTTGCTGATGAAGTCCAAGTTCTATCCATTTAGAGTTATACATGCTGCCTAAGAAAGTTTCTCAGCTCTATCTGCAGTCAATGCAGATAGCGTTGAACACTTCCAGATGGCAGCTCATTCCAGTCTCAGGCAAGGTGTCTGTCTCTCTTCACTGATTCTGAAGAGAGCTTGAAGGTAGGGTTTAATGTGGGTGTTTTCTGTGTGGGCATCACCTTTTAAACAAGTTACTTTGTGTTCCTTTTTATAGTTGAGGAGGAATAGTCATAAAGTCGTAAAGTGTAGGTGCAATTTATCTGTCTCCCAGGAGATGCCTGCATTTGATGACGAATCACAGTATTACACTGTAGACTACATCAGTGTCCTGTGCCACCCCGCATAACTTCCCATCTTATCCACGAGGATGTGGATACCCAAAGGTTCTGGTCATATCTGCTTCCTCTTTGCAAATGCCTTGGTTACAGTATGGTATTTCCAGTGGCATTAGGTGTCCATATCTGCTTCCTCTTTGCAAATGCCTTGGTTACAGTATGGTATTTCCAGTGGCACTAGGTGTCCATATGCTCAATGAAGCTGGTGTCTTCTGGTAGGTTTCAGGTGTGGATTAAGGCACCTAAATTTACAGGTCTACTTGTGTACTATAGGCTTAAGGTCCTGTTGTAATAAATGTCATTATAGCTAATAGAGACCAGGGAGAAGTTCAGCTGTCCTAAAAATAGACAGTCACTCACTGGTCACCTGTACTTCTTCCTGGGGTTGCTTGATGCACAGACACAGCTTCTGAAGGAGTGGAGCAATGCTTTAAGATACATTTGCATTTCCCTCTTACTTACCACTAAGAAAAGCCTCACCAGTTGAGAAACACTAAATTATCCAAGACCTTCCAGCCTTTATGGAATTGCCCCAACTTATTTCTAGCAAGACACCCTGGGGAAAATAATTTGCAAATTCAGAAGGTTGAAAGCATCATGATAGTCCCTGGATAACTGTGGCTGAAAGGAGTTGCTCAAGAACCTATATAAATAGGCAACTGGCCTGTTAGTTCAAGGATGGTGCTCAGGACAACAGTCATAGGTCTTCCTAAGTGTAGACACAATCTTTGCAGAGCATATATAAGTTAGAAGTATCAGATGAGCCCAATGAATTATGAGTTTTGGAGAACTTCAATTCAGCTCTTTACCCAAATCTCAAACACCAACAGGACAAGCAGCTAATCAGGTTAGCCAGAAGGTCACCAAGGAGCATTGTGAGATCAATTGGTACATCACTTTAATGCTCACTGGAGAGTCAGTAAACTATGGACTCCTGTACTGCCTGGGACATTACATATTGCTGCTAATAAACATGTTACGGTGGGAAATACGGTATGGCATATGAATAAAAATAGCATGGAAGAGAAGAAAGGTTATAGAAAAGGAAAGTTGTAGGAGAAGTGAGTTAAAAAACTAAGTTTTCTTCTCTTTGAATGAACTTTTCTCAGGTAGACAAATGGATGCCATACATTTAAACAAGTAGACATTTATGCCTCAAAAAGAAAGCACTTTGCTGAGGCTAACAGAGACTATTATCATAAATAGCCATGCTCTGGTAATATCATATAGCATAGAGCCTTATATTATGGTTCTTGAATGAAACATACCAATATGAGTTTAAGGTGGAAAATAATTTTTTAATGGAAAGACATGCAATCTGTGTTTAAGGGCACAGAATGACAGTGAAATTCAGAGTCTTTGGAAATTATACTTACTATATTATTGAAAACTAGCAAGATGAATTTTACTTCCATTTACTTAGAATTGCTTCCATTTTCCTGTTGTTGCTGTCCATTCATTGCACTGGCTTTTTCTGTATTCTATTTGATTAAAGTGTGCTCTAGTGTGAAGTATTTTTTCTTTGTGAATTAAACCATTAAAGTTGAATGACATCTGTCTATTTATACCAGGAATAATACTCAGAAGAAAAGTGTACCTGGTTTGTTTATTAAACCTATTCAACATGGATTTTGAGTAGTGCAAGGATTATGGACATTTTCAGATTTAGCTTCATGCAAGTAATCTGTTGAAAAATCAAAATTCTATGACTGCAAATAAAGCTATTCCAACAGTATTTTATCTGTTCTATTCTTGGAGTAGCATAAATGTTAAACATATATACTAAATCAGGTTCCAAAAGAGATAATGAAGTAATCTGTTCCAGTAAAAAAGACAAAACAATGTTGGCTAATAATAGGTCAGGATGTTTGGGACTTATCTTGTATTCAAAGCAATAATCCCCATACAAAGTATGTAAATAATAATTTACAACAAATAGCAAAAATAGGTACATTTTAATGTAGATTTTGTTGCATAAGCATTTTCAAATAGAACATTGTTCTAGAAGAGCATTTTGAAACACTTTTATTCACTTTCTCTTTTTAACTGAGAAGATGAAAGCAAAAACAAAAAATCAAAAAACTAAGAAAAGGAAAAAAAAACCAAACTTTGATAAAAAGAATGGTTTTAATGCCTACATTTTTTGTGAGTCAATGAAATTATCTCCTCTGGGGCAGTTATCTGATATATACATCTAGCTTAGGGGTTCAGACAAAACCAAACTTCTGCTTCTAAACCTCAAGCTTACTCAAGAGAAACCTTATGGAATATGAAATTAGGAAGACCAAATGCCAGGTTATCGGTCCTTCTCAAGAAGTATTCTTCTAAACTATTATTTCACATCTGTAATTCTCTGAATGATGCAATCCTACAGACATAGACAGTTGCAGTAGAAACAAAACTTGTAATTGTTGCCTAAATGTGGCATAGATTTCTGTAAGGGAAAAAAAAAAAACTTTCACTTCTATGCCCAAGAAAGCACGCAAAATGACAGAGAAGTCAGCTGGAAAAGTCAGTGATAAGAATGATGATTTTTTTCTGTAAGTATCACATGTTCCAAGCACTCAATTAAGCTATTAGCTAGCAAATGTAGAACAACTAATTGTAATTACCCTTGCTAAAGGCTCAGATTCTGTTTGCAGAATTCAGTGCCAAGGGCTACACTGCACTGATGACTGTATTAAGCTTATTTAGAGGAAAAATGCATGCTGGAATTTAAGATCAATATTAATATTATTTATTTTCATATATGCCTAAATAAAAAAAGCATGAAATTCCCCAGGGACAGTGGTTCAGGATCTAATAGGAAAGAAAACAATAAAATATACTCTGATTCTTTAAAAGAATGTACANTATATACATGCATATAACACAAATAATAAATCCTACTTTTTAACTCCCTGCTATTGTATTTCAGAAACTATTGAGGCTGTATCATGTTAGACAGATATCTGATCTCATTCTGATTGTGGCAAAAGTTCTGAACAAGCTACTTCAGGTACTTGAAACAGGAAGCAGGTCTTGTCTGTTTGTCTGATTTAAATGACTGCATTTAAATGTGGTTTTCCTTCAGAAACCAAACTGGATTTTCCAGACCTTGTCTGGGCATCCTGTATCCTAAGAGTTTATTCTTCAGAATGTTCCAAACTACAAAAGGAAAATGATCACTAGTTATCCAGTTGTCTAAGACTTTCTACTTCAGTGGCAAAGGGAAAATGATGCTCCCAACTGCAGAATGGTGTATTGAGATTGTTTTGGTTAGTTACTGACCAAAGCAGGAACAAAAATAATGGGAAACTTTTCCTATATCTCTAATTAAATATTTGACATGATAATGTACTGAGTAAAATGGTTAAGAACTACACATCAGGATGTGATTGAATCCATTCTTATTTCATATTCAATATTCAATTCCCTTCCACTTTCCAGTGTCATGGAAGGAACAGCAAACCAATAAATTAAATGAATTTTGCATTTACATGGGAAAAATAATAATTTTTAATTCAAACAATTCACTGTTCTGATTTATGAATAGGATGAAAAACAGATGGAATTACTGACTGCTTTTCAGTGTTGCAAAAGTATTACTTTATATAGTGATTGCCAGCAGAAGTATTTACTAACAAAAAAAATTTAAAAAAAAGAGATAACATAATGGATTTGAAAAGCAATATTATCTGCAGCTTAAAAAAACCCTAATAATTCTGTGCAAATCTGAACACCTGCAACATTTTCAGGTGAACTGGAAACTAAAAGGGATGTTTAATTCAGTGGTCAAATGGGTATCTGAATACAAAACATAACACAGAAAAATCCCTCAATATTTTGAGGGAAGAAGTACCACATACTATCTTACTAAAAATTATCCTAGATTTATGAGTTTGAAGCAGTAATGTAAGGGGTTTTCTTCCTATTTATTGTCCAGGTTTTGCTGTCATCTGGACTAAATTGATTTTCCTTGTTTTCTACAAGCTTATTATCACCCTGTGCTTTTGTGTGTTTGGACTTTGGGACAAATTTTGTAGTTTTCTCTGCAAAATAAATTTTACCTAGAAGATAATATCTGTACTTATGCCACTTGTAAAAGGTTTAAGGAAATCTGAAGAAAAACTGCAGACCTCTTATGTGCCACTGAAAGCAGCCAAATAAAATGAAGTACTTAAGCTACAAGTCCCAGTAAGTGCCGGACCAGTCTCTTCATGAGAACTTCCTTTTTTTTTTCAGGGCTGTTGGATCCTGCACACTTAGAAAAAGTGCAGATTCATGAATATGTAAGATCATTCTACTACCACAGAAGGAAGACATGAGGGATGGACACCCCACATAAAACAACTTTTCCTACTCAGATAGACTGTTGCTAATTTGCTTTGGCACAGTGGAGAAGTTCTGATGTGGGCTGCCTTAATCACAGTTTTGAATTACCTGGCAATATCCATAAAATGTTATAAATAATGCCCGAACAACTGGGCCTTGATATATTGCCTGAAACCCAGACAAAGTGACTTGTTCTCTGCTAAAATCCAGGCTGTTATTGCCTCATAAAATGGGGCGTTCATTCTTCTGTGTAATTTACTGACTATCTAAAAATGAATGATAGAAGAACACTAACCTGTGACTGCAGTCTATGGGCCCAGTTCTGCAGCCCTTCTCATGGCAGAGCTGCTATGGAAGTCAATGATTAAGTATTACAGGAGACGACTCCAGTACTACTAAAATAAGATTTATTTTTATATGGCTGGTTTAAAATACATACATTTGACAGTGCCGAGGCTATTATTTTCCCCATTAAAGGAATATCATTGTTTATGGAGTGCTTAAATCTGCGGCATTATGTTTATGATATCCACCCTCCCCTCTACAACAAGAGTCAGCTGCTATAAGACAAAAAGTAGAGAGAGCAAAGGCGTTTCTAGGGTATATCCTGGGTAGTCAACCTTTGTTTCTTGTGTGATCATCTCAAAGAAATAACCTCCTCCTTTTAGAACCCTTGATGAAACTGATGGAGGGTGGAAAAAGAACCAGGAATGATTTTTTTGTAAAAATGAAACTCATATGCTGCAGTCTTCTGCTGGGTTTTCATATAACATTATGTTGGGTTGGTTTTTTTTCCTGTTGGCCAGCTAAAAATGATCATACTTACTAAGCTCATAAACAATGCCAAACTAGAAAAACTTTGGAGACCAACATTAGAATTCAAGATCTCATTGCTGAACTTGTGTGAGAAAGTGATTCAGTTAGGACAAGAACAAAGCAATACAGTTGAGTATAAACTTATTCTAACCTGATCTGAACCACCAAAGTATTAAGACTCTGGTCCAATTTAGTCATAGAATTGTAGAATCACAGAATCACAGAGTGGTTTGGGTAGGAAGGGACCTAAATGATTATCTAGTTTCAACCACTAGCCATGGGAAGGGACAGACCAGGTTGCTCAAAAGTCCATCCAACCTGGCCTTCTGGATCCCTTAGTTAATGATCTCTTAATTAATGAATACCAACTCCTCCAGGAAGTGAAGCAACCATCCCATTTATGATACCTATCATAGGAAGAAATAGCATTACCTTTTGAGGTTCTTTAAATTTTTTTTCAGAATGACCACTGAGACCAACAAGCATGTTACAGTGGATTCTAGCTACTCTGGAGCTGATTATTATAGTCAGAATGAATCTTTGTTTTGTAAGGTAGGGGATATTAAGTGATACTCTGGGCAGCAGTTTGTCACCAAAGGATTTGAGGATTAAAGTGGATCAAGAGCTTAACAGGAATCAAAGTGTCATGTTGTCACAAGGAAGGAAGGACATCCGAGTTAGTCCTTCCATTTTGCTTAGCACTGGAAAGCTGTCAGTTGAACACATGCATTCTTTTCTAGGCACTGAATTTCAATAAAAATGTAAATCTACTGGAGAGGGGCCAGAAGACAGTACTAGGAGTTATCTGGGGTCTACAATACATGGCCTTTGGGAGAACATAGAAAGAGATGGAATTGGTTTTGCTAAAAATGGGGACAAGCTAGAAAAAAAGACATGACAACAAAAATTGTATTAGACCAAAATAAAATCTTCCAGTTAGTGAGTATGGTTAAGTGCCAGAAAAGATTGCCTATAATGTGGTTGAATCTTGATCACTGGTGATTATAATAAAGTGGGTGTCTGCATATTGTTTAGCTATGGAAGACACAAATTCACCACTTCAAGTTGTCTATTAAACTAATCATAATCGATGCGTTGGTTACTAGAAGTTCATTTGTTATTTTTAAATCCTTCACCTTTGTTCTGCTTGTTTCTTTCCTTGCATACAGGTCTGTGTACACTAATGTTTAAAGGGCTTTTTGTTCAAATCACCTTCCAATTAACACAATTCACAGAAGCCACAGGTCACAGGCTGAACAGTGCTGGACTACATGACCTCTTGAAGTGCCTTTTAGTCTTGCCTTTACTGCAAGGTCACATTCAGTCAAAAAGAATGTCTTTCTATCAGTGGCATTGAACAGGTTCTTGGAGTTTGTCACATGCTTAAGGACTTTGCTCAATAGGAGACTAAAACTGCAATAATTGAGTGATGAATCAGTCTTCACATATGATCCATATATATAAAAAGGGTGAATGTAAAATTCCCTTCTCATGCCAAAAAATGGCTATTTCAGAACCTTTATGGTGTTTTTAATCCCTCTAAATATTTCATCTTTATAGATTGTATTATTTATATATTACAATCCCTGTCATCCCCTCAAGCTGTGTCAGGACAGTATTTCTCCCTGTATAAAATAAATTGCTTATAAAATTTTCCTTCAGGGGAACTCAGACACAAATAGTAATGTGCACTCCTTCTAAGTCACAGATAACAGGCTGATAAATTGTTGTTCTTAGCACCTCTTTTGAATTTCTTGCCCTGAAGGATATGCATTCCTGTGCATAATACAAGGTGGCTTGTTACAAAACATAGAATACTTTAGGAGAGAACTATCTCACCTGACTTTGGACAATTAATTTTGGTGTGCCTAGACTAAATTAATTAGCTAGTTTTCCAGAATACTCAGAGGAGAAAGACAAAGACTTCCAATAGGTGTGTTATCCCGGATGATCTGAATTACTCTCTGGAGATGCCTAGCAGTGATCAGAACCAACCAAGTCTGTCTTCACTTCCTAAACTGTGGTGGGAATGCATCCAAATCTTAAAGAAAGATGGTTCTCTAACTTTGTTGGATAGTTAGGCATGCGTGAGTCAGTGATAATATTATGGCTTCACAGATAGTAACTTCCAGATCATTGATTTTGATGGAACCATGTGCATTTATCATCAATGGAATGTGGATCTATTAGCTGCCTTCTTCCATGTCTTCCTCTTGTTGGACCTCATCCATCAGCACATGTATCTACTCTCATCAAACCCAGTAGTTTCTTAAAGCTACATCTCCATGAATCAGGAAATTTCATCAAGAAGCCTAGAAAAGCACTATTAGTACTGCTATTTCAGTCTTCCTGACTGGTTTTCTTTCACAGTCATCAACACTGACTAGTCATAATTGGCAGAGAGGCAAAAATTACAGTTAGGTCCTTTGAAAATCATAGAAAAAGGTGACGAGAAAAAAAGATTATATCAATGCTAGTATTTAGATAAAGATGAAATACCTGATCATCCTTTACAAATATTCCATACAGGGAAGTGACTTTATAAACATCCCAAACAGCAGAGAAAAAATTTAATCAAGCCTTATTCTTTATTAGGTAACTAAGAAGCTAGGACCCAAATCAAGTAGAAAATAATCTTCAACAGCTTCACTGCTCTAGGCATAGCCTGTGTATGCATGTTTTCCACATTTGCCCATGTATATAAATAACATTAATTCATCTTGGAGTAAACCTAGCCTTGTGCACAGAGGTCCAGTTTCAGGTTTTGGCATGCTTTCAGTTGTGAAAATTGCCTCTCTCTGAAAAATCTTTTTAAGGAACTGGGATGCAGAGGCATGTTAAATCATGAAGGACAGATTAAGGCTGAATATCAGCATGGAAGAGATGATATAGTGAGGACCAGAAAGAGAGACCATAAGATAAAAGAATAAAAAAAATTTCCTCTTTCTCTCATTGCAGAATTGTGTATAAAAAAAGCATGCAAAAACTTAAGAGCAGGTTGCCAAGCTGAGACCTATCAGTTATGTTACTTCATCCAGAGTAATTCCAGCCTTGAATCGCCTTTGCCACTCAAAACTGTATCTCACAATTTTACCCTTCTCACCTGTGCAGTAAAACTCCATCTCAACAAGCCCAGCCTTGTGTTTCTTTGCTCATGCAGCATTAAGTACAAAGTCCTCAACAAACTCCCAAACTACAAGTATTTAAATGGATGTCTTTGGCATTTCAATCTGAATAGTTACTAGGATGGGTGTTCTTTGGACTGTTGGCTTTTGAAAAGTTTAATAGTTTAGAAATGGTGGAAGCTGATGAAAATCTATTCTCTCCTAATTTATTCTTTCCTTCCAGTCACCTAGAAAATATTTATCTCCCAGTCTTACTTTTAAGGTTACTGGTGTTCACAACTAATTACTCAATTTCTTTTTACTGGAGAAATTCTATAGTGCTACTTAAATAAATACCTAAAACTCAAAAAGTAGCAGACATGATCAGTGACTTTGCAGACTCAGTAGAAGAAAGTTTAGTCTGAAGATACTTCATTTATCTAACGGTATTTGGGATCCAAATGGGAGCTTTGAGATATCCCAAAAATGACTGAAATTAAAGTCTTGCAAAAAAACCCCCAAAACAAACATATGTGGGCCATCTTCTTGAGTTGTCAGGAGATGTCAACTGATGCACAATTTATTTGTAAAGAAATTGCAGATTAACATACCAGAGTCTCTGAAGAGCAGCGGTATGTTGGAACGGACACTCAAGGCTGGGAGAATCCTCTCCTAGATGCTTACAGATAAAACAGTGGATAGTTGGATGTTGTAGGAGCATGTTGAGTTAGTAGAAGGAAAAGGCACTCTTTGAAACTGTACTGCTGGCCAACAGCTTTAACTGGCCCAACAAACAGGAGTGCATGCATATAAAGCATGAAATGTGGACAATACATATCAGCAGTCAGCATGACAAACAGATCAATGTTGGACATTCTCCCCCTCTGTTGCTATTGTGCTGTACTGGCTGCAGCCCATGTATATAAATAACATTAATTCATCTTGGAGTAAACCTGGCATTGTGCACAGGGGTCCAGTTCAATGACTGGACTCAACATGAATCTTTGCCTTTGGAATCCATACTGATTATTGTCAATTTCCGGAATGGCATTTCCCTACTTAGAGTACTTGAAAGGAGTTTTTCCCAGTAGACCCAGTAACCACCATCATTACTCTCTCTTCTGACTGCCAGAAGTGGAAATTGTTTTATTTAATCACTGAAATTTCTTCAATGATTTTAAAAATACGAGGGTCAACTGAGGTCTGAAGGCCAGTCTTTCAATTACCATTGAGTTATATAATACAGAAGTATTAAAAAGGAATTAAGAAAAATAGATGACTTGATTATATAATTTAATATCATTTATTAGGGACATTTTAACTAATATCACTGGCACCTCTTATGAGATTTCATTAACAATTACTGATACTAACGGTCAGGTTCTATGGCATCCTGGTCTATTGAAGGTTATCCCAGACCATGGCAGAGAGTTGGAACCAGATGGTCTTTGAGGTTCCCTTCCAACCCGAGTATTTCTGATTTTTAAGTATGACTACAAACCACCAGCCACGGTAGACTTATACAGTGCATGAAGTCACCTCCTTCAAAAAGAAAACCACTCCTTTCAATTACGTGTTAGAATCATAAAGTCTTATAATCACAGGATCATAAAATAATCATGGCTGGAAAAGACCTTCAAGATCATCAAGTCCAGCCATCAGTAGTACATTACTGTAACCTCTAAACCATCTCCTGAAGCAAGATAAAAATCATGCAATGTTTTGGGTATATAACAGTTATGTCTAGTTCCAACTCCTTGTCATGGTCAGAGATGTCTTTCACTAGATCAACTTGCTCAAAGCCATGTGAAACCTGACAATGAAAGTTCCATAGATGGGGCATCCATAGCTTCTCTGGGCAACTTGTTCCAGCGTCTCATGACAGTCATAAGAGCATATTTCAATCTTAAACCTAAATATTCCCTTTTTTAAGTTTAAAACTTTTCCTATAAGTTTATCCTATTGTTTCTATTTTTATATTTAAAGTATGCTATAAAGTCTCCCTGGAGCCTCCTCTTGTCCAGGTTACATGACTGATTATCTTACCTTTTCTTCACAGGACATCTGTTCCATGGTATGCAAAAAAAAGTTATTTGGTTTAATTTTGGGTAGTTTTTTTCTCATTTTATGCAAGAAAAAACTTTATTTTAGAGGTATGTATGGCATTTGGAAAACAACAGTTTCAACAGTTTGATTGATTTTTTTTCTCTTTAATTAGCTTCTAACTGAAATGTGAACATTTAGTTTCTAGAAAGCAACAACAAAACAACAGAGCTCTTAATTTTCAGCTTTTTAGTGGAAAACATTTCACAATTAGTTGTAGTGCTGTCATGCTGCCTCTGTTGATAAAATTGTTTCTTTCTCTTAATTCCAAGGATTGCATTTGCAAATAAAACTGTGAGAACTGCTCAACTGGATCAGTCAGCAGTCTCTTTTGCCCAATATTCTGTCTCTGAAAGGAGAATGTAACAGATGTTGATGGAAATAGTATGAAAAACAAGGCAAGTATAAATTAATATTACCTTATATATGCCAGAGATTTAGATCTTCTCAAGAGGTTGATTGTACCTGAATTATCATAGTTCAAAATTGCTGAGAAATATTTTCTCTCATACATTTCCTAAGCATTTTTGAGTCTATTAGTCTGTTTAGTCAGCAAGTTTGCTGATAACATGAAGCTGGGAGGGGTGGCTGAAAAAACAGAAGGTTGTGCTGTCATTCAACAAGAATTAGACAGGCTGTAGAGGAACCTCTATTGACTTGAGGGTCCTGGTCAAGATGACATCAAGATGATCATGAGCCAGCAATGTGCCCTCATGGTCAAGAAATCAATGCCAGCCTAGGGCATATTAGAAGGAGGTGGCTAGTAGGTCAATAGAGGTCCTCCTCCTCCTCTACTCTGCCCTGGTGAGACCGCACCTGGAGTATTGTGCCCAGTTCTGGACCCCTCAGTTCAGGAAGGACATGGAACTCCTTGAAAGCTTCCAGCACAGGAACACCAAGATGATGAAAGGAGTGGAACATCTTTCTTATGATGAAGGGCTGAGGGAGCTGGGTCTCTTTAGCTTGGAGGAGACTGAGGGGTGATCTCATTAATGTCTATAAATATGTTAAGGGTGAGTGTCAGCAGGACAGATCCAGGCTCTTCTCGTTGTTGTCCAGTGATAGAACAAGGCGCAATAGGTCCCAGCTAGAATATAGGAAGTTCCATGTAAATGTAACGTTAAACTATTTCACTGTGAGGGTGACGGAGCACTGGAACGGGCTGCCCAGAGAAGTTGTGGAGTCTCCTTCTCTGGAGACATTCAAAGCCAGTTTGGATATGTTCTTGTGTGATTTGGTCTAGGTGATCGTGACTGGGCAGGGGGGTTGGACTAGATGATCTTTTAAGGTCCCTTCCACCTCCTGACATTCTGTGATTCTGTGGTTCTGTGATTCTATGTGTTCATTTGCCTCCCATAACAACCTCTGACAATGAATTCCACGACAAAATCGGGTATTTTGTGTTACACTATATAAAATAGTAATTTTGTGTAAAAAATTGAAAGAAAATATATTAATTTCCAACCTAAAGCCTGATCACTTAAGAATTCATGTCAAATTTAGGTACAAACTTACACAGGAAGGAGGGAGAACTATGTTCAACTAAATACAGGAAAACCTATTAATTTCTGCTGTTGTTAACTCTGCAGTGAGATTTCCTGTGAGTATGTATAGAGCTACTGTGATGTAAATGCATTTAAAATTAGTCTTTTATGTCATGCTTTTTCACCCAATCTTCTCTTAATATCGTTTGCCATCATTCTCAGAACATTTCAGGAAGTGTAGAAAGCTCTAGAACCTACCTTTTGGGACACAATACATTCGATCCAACAGCCAAATATTTTTCACATCCAGCAGTCTTGCTCATCAGGCTTCATGTCATTGATGTCATGTACCCATCTCATGGGTTTGAGCTAGATGATCTTTAAATTCTTTCTCAAAAAATACTGTGATTTTACTTTGTTGTTGCAATGTCAGTGTCTTATTCTGGAATACATAGTAACAATATTCACTTCGTCTACATGTTGCTATCTGTATGATGTTTAGTGATCAGAGTTTGACCTGTTGGCCTGGACTAAGTATCACTGATCTACTTATGTACCTTTAAGTCATCATGAGGAGGATGCATCAAGCTTACTATGCGCATGTAGCAGGGCTGCTCGTGGCAAGATTCCATTAGATGAACTGGCATCCTGCTGAGTCTGGAAAAACTGTAAATATCAGGAGTGTCTGGGGAATATTTGACACCCCTGAGGCTTAATTAACATTCCCTAATGGACTTGTGAATGCTGTTTGCAATATCTAAACTTTTCAGGCAATTTTATCCATACATTATTGTTTGACTTCATAGTTCAATTTCAATTGTGCACTTATGAAACTACAGAAAAGCAAATATGACATTCCTAACTCTCAGGAATATCCAGTCAGTCTTCTGTAAAATAAAAGCAGCTGGGGAACTGTTTTGACTTAGGATTTTTGGTAAATGGTTCATAAACCAACAAAGTGCCAAAGGTTTCTTCTGGACTTATTGATCCTGAAGGTATCTCTTTATGTCTACTAGGAGTTCAGTTTATGGAGCAATTTTTGTCTAAGCAGGGACATTAACACATCTCTCTCTTCCATTACATTTTCAGAAAATATCTAAGAAAATAATGTTTCTGACTTCTGCTTCTCTGTTAAGTTTGTCTGAAACTGTCCCATACTCCAAACATGGCTCAAATGATTATAAACATTTTTATACATTTTTATAATTTTTATACTCATTTTTATGAGTATAAACATATTTACAGATTACTTTGTGAATGAGCTCCTGGTTTGTGTCTGAGCAGTGTCAATTAGGGTTCTGAGTTGGTATAGCTGTCCTTGGTTAAAATTTAATGGGAATGACCACTGTGCAAATCTTTGGTCACATCAAGTAACTGAAGCTGTGTTGCTATATGACTAACAGCACTAAAACCCTATGAACCCAATACTCCAAAGCTGGGTAGCTTTAAGAGGAAAGGATGCCATGGGAACCTTACACACTTAGGTCAAAAAGATTAAAAAGGAGCAGGAAAATCAGACAGGAATAGAATTGATGAGACAATTTTTCAGCAGAAATTGCAAATTAATCTAAACATTTCAAAGTAATGTGCCCTGTTTCACTGGCATTTTTAACATAAAATGATAAAATGAACCATCATCAGTTCATGTTTCAGTTTTGACAAAGTCAAAATACTTTCCTTTCAATAAAGCAAGCCCACTCCTTTGAATTTATCTTCAAATTAATAGTTTTACATTGCCATTGTATGTAGTTCTTTCTATTGTGCAGAAAGTATGGAATAAAATATACTGCACACTAAGGAAACATAGCAGTATTTTTTATTTTATGGGGAAAAATATACATTTTTCTACTTTTTTAAGAACTCAATCTTTGCCAAGTTCTGGAGAATATTAACCAGCAAAGCAGAACTCAGCATAATGACCATTCAAGATATCAAAACTAACATTTGGACATTCCTTGTGAGCCTTCATGAATTCATGGTTCTAATGGCTCTGCTTCTGTCAATGAGAAAGTCTTCCATCCTGTGGAAAGCAAGCCTAAAATCACAAGCACCAATGGTGTATCTCCCTGGACTGTGTCAGCCTTCAAATTGTCACTGTGATACCTGAGCAACTGCTCTGTTAGCAAGATGAGGCAAGAAATTTAGCACATAAGGAGTAGTTAAAACTTCCTCCAAGGAAGGAGGGTTCCTTTCAAGGGTTATAGATACAGCCAGTGAGATAGGAAAATATATTCTCTTCATCTAAGATGTGGGTTAAAAAAAAGGCTATGAAGAGGATTAGGGGAGTAGAACATCTATCTTACCAAGAGAGGCTGAGGGATTTGGGTCTGTTTAACTTAGAGAAGACTGAGAGGGGATCTTATCAATCTTATAAATTTATATATACTTGAGGTGTGAGTGTTAGGAAGGTGTCATTCTATTTTCAGTGACAGGAAAAGAGTCAATGGGCACAAACCTGAATATAGGACGTTGCACCTAAACATCAGGAGGAAACTCTTTGCTGTGACAGTATTTTCATTTAACTCACTTCAAACAGACAAAGGTGTTTCTCCTTTCATGGAAGGAGCAGAATGCTAAATCATTAACACTAACAGTTTAATGTAACATGGAGTGGGTTCCTTTGCTCTGCAGAAAGTAAGAACCCAAAGACATTTCAGCTATGTCTTTTCAATATGCACCTAGGCTGCTCTACAGCTCCCCTCTTGTACCCCTGTTAATCCAAATAAATAGTCAATGCAATCAACATGTGATGCATACTAAAATGTTCCCAGCAGTTTAAGGAGGAAAATTAAGCAGCAAAATCTTGTTTTGCTGGCTGTGTTTGAACAGCAAGTGGTGTCTTAAAATAAAATAATGCAGCCTCAGGCTGTTTATCTGGACATGATTGGAGCCAGGGGATTTGTATGGGTACCTAGAGTTATAAATAAATACACTGAGTTCTCAATGCATGTCAGATTTTGTAGTCACATAACTGATCCCAGAGCTCTTAGATAAGAGGAATGTTCTGATAACACGGTCTCTCACTGTATTTTCAATTTTGTCCTCATTATTTTTAGAGAAAATCCAAAGGAGACTATTGCAATAAATGTGATGAAAAGTCCATTGAGATATTACAGTGAGAGCAACCTCTGAGTAGGCTGGGCATTTAACTAATGCTGCAAGATATAATTGCCAAGAGTCAACTGGGTGAGAAGTTGGGCATAATTGCTGGGAATTATGAGTATTTTAAGAAGATTGACAGTGCTGGCATACATCGTTCTGCTTTAACGGTATGCAGACCTTGCAGTCTCAGAGCTTCCTGGCCAGCTGCCAAAAATAAGTGTTATCATGAAAGATACTTTTTTATATATTTCCACTTAAGTAGAAGAAAAGTGAGTAGCTGACTCTGCTGTTTTAAACCAAACAGTACATGTTGCATATAAATGCATAGTGGACGAAGAGATAAAAGGCTCAGCTCACAGAGCTGATGATAATTTTGGAGATGAATCTTTCAGGATGGTGGAGACACAAATATGAAATCTCCTACTAAAGAACCTAAAGCTCTTGTGATTAAGGCATTGAGGTGGTAGCTGAATATACTGCACTTGTCAAGATAGCACTGGATGCCCTTGATCATGTTCCTTAGCTGCTCTGTGGTTGTCTTCTCCATCCATGGATAGAAGTGAATACATCCCAGTGTAGAAAAGTAATGTCTTCCAAAGCTGTGAGGACATTTCTTCATTTTATTTTTGAAGTCATGCCATGTGGAGGACAACAAACAGTGTGGAGAAAATAAGTACTGCAAGTTTCTTTTTTGAGGAATTCTAGACACAATATTTTGTTTCTTTATTGACAGTAAAAAGATACTTGGAAAGGAAAAACCGATTATAAAATACCATATTTATCACTCCACCAACAGAAGAAATATTGTAGTGTAATGTTTCAAAACTAAGAACATCTGTAAGTAGTTTTGTCTGATAAACCACTAAACGGACCAGAATCACATACACCAGTTATTTCAGTATGGGAGATTGACTAATACCCAATCCTGCCTTTTCATCCAAGTTTCCAGAGAATCCTACTTTGAGCAGAAAGTTAGGTTAAACAGCTCAGTAGGTCCCTTTCATCAGAAAGTTGCCTGTGATGGTACTGTGATGTTATGACTACATTGCCACATCCTGCTTATGAATGGAAATCTGAAAAAGAATATTCTAATTTAAACATTTCCTCTTGCGAGAATAAATTTGGTCTTGAACATATCTTACTTGTCATATGAAGCTCACAATAAAAATTAACCTCGAAAGAAAAGTTCAGTCAGAACTAGTAAGCATTTCAAGGAATGTATAGAGATATACTAGTAGGTAACCTTATCTTCATTATTTTAGAGTATTGGCAGGAGGAAAAGAACATATAGAAACCTGACTAGAACAAGGCATCTCTGCTAGGTAAGCATGGGGCCAGGCCTACTTCTGAGACAGGTTCTACTTATGCACTTACACACCACCCATTTGTACTAAATAAGCACTTCATTCTCCTAGGAGTCAATGCCTTGATATTATCCTCTGCAAATGACTGACAGTCCTCCAGCATCTTCTCTGATTTCATCTCTTCCAGAGAACAGTCTATGTGCTTGACCAAAGAGGCACATATAGGAAGGGAGTGTGTGAGCAAGCTATGGAGTTCCTACTGTTTTCATCCCCTTCTTCTTCAATACTATTTGATGTAATTCTATGTTCTTTCCCTGGGTTTTGTGAGCATGTGGTGACACAGAAAAATGGCTTGAACTATGCATTCAAATGATGCAAGGCAGTGTGCATATTTTACATACTTTCTCCAGGGAATAGAAGAGAGACACCGATGCTCTCAATCATTTGTCTCATTGTCCTCGAAATAAGAAAGCTTTCCCCTTTAGCATTGCATTCATCTTATATTAGGTACCATCTTTCACTTTGTTAGTGAACTGTATATGAGGAGGAGTAACAGTTGAGTTTTTTCAGTAATCAGTAGGAGGGAAGAAGATGCAGATACACATAGACACAAAATGCTATGATGGGTTGAGACCAGGTCCCAATCAAAGCCATTTTGTTACTCTACTCCTCAGATGGGCAGGGGTGATAAACTTAATGAAAGGCTTATGGTTTGAAATAGGGAGAGAGACAGATCATTCACCAATTACCATCATGGGCAAAACATATTTAGGGAAATCAATTTAATTTATGGCAAACCAAATCAGAATTAAGTAATAAGAAATAAAACCAAATCTTAAAACAGCCCCTCTCATGATTTCTCTCTCCTTCTGTTCCTCAGCAGCATGGGGGGACAGAGAATGGTGGTTGCAGTCAATTCATCACACTTTGTTTCTCATTCTTCTTCCTCCTCATGGGGAGGATTCCTCACATTCTCCCCCAGCTCCAGCATGGGGACTCCTCCACAGTAGACAGTCCTGCCTAAATTTATCCAATCTGAGTCCTTCCCACAGGCTGAAGTTCTTCACAAATGACTCCAGCATGGGTCCCTTCCATGGGGTGCAGAACTTCAGGACCAGACTACTCCAGCGTGAGTCCCCTATGGGGTCACATGTCCTGTCAGCAAACCAGCTTCAGTGTGGGCTCCTCTCTCCATGAGTTCATGAGTCCTGCTGGAAGCCTGCTCCAGCACAAGTTTCCACAGGGTTGAAGGTTTCTTTAGGCACATCCACCTACTCAAGTATGGAGTTCTCCATGGGCTGTAGGGGGATTTCTGCTCCAGCACCTATGGGACCTCCTTCCCTTCTTTCTGCACTGACTGGGTGTCTGCAGAGTTGTTTCTCTCATGTATTTTCACTCCACTCTCTGGCTGCAGTTTTACAACTCCCCTCCACCAAACCCCTTTTGTGTATGGGCATGGACTTGGCCGGATGTGGGTCTTGGAACCAGCTAGTATTGGCTCTATTGGATGTATGGAGAGCTTCTAGCAGCTTCCCACAGAAACCACCCCTGGAGCCTCATCCCCTCACTACTAAAACACCACATAAAATCAACATGCATGCAAAACTCTGGGAGGGAGAATCAATTCATAGTGAAGACCATTTGCTCATCCATCTATGTTTACTAGGTAATTCAGGCCTCAAAGCACTACAGTTAGCACACTGAAACCACATTACTTGTTACTGTTCAAGGTGAATAATGTGGCCTTCTAAGGCCAGGTCATTATCTCTCTGAGCTTGCTTGTGGCAAGGTAAAGGAAAGAAATATAGTGTCTATCTAAGAATACCAATATTTTCAATTCAGATGTGTTTTGTATGAAACAGTAGCTCAGTATTTTATGGGGTATAGCACGTCTTTTATAATATTTGCTTGGGGGTGGCAGAAAAACTAATATCGTTGAGCCAAACCCCTAGAATTTGACAAGTTAATCACAGCAGCTATTACACTTTTCCATATCAATCATAGGATATCCATCAAGGATAACAGGCAATAGCAAAACCAAAGGAGTCCATTATAAGCAAGTCAGAGCCAGGATGATGGTGTTAGAACTGAGCTTTGTATTTGAACATTTCTCAGAAGGACATATTCAAACTGTCTGAATTCAGACTAAACAGGATTAATCTATGATAAATTTAGATGCCTACAATGTAGATGTCTATGCTAAAGCAGGTTATGTGAGATTCTTCTGTAGCTGGATGTCATTGAGTCAGCACAATAGCTGGAGTTTAAGGCACAGTTCCTCTGATTCAGTGTGTAGGTACTTGAAGACTTGAATTACGTACTAAAATTGGTTGATTATTTTGACTACAGACTCAATTAAGGGAGCTAAACAACAGCACCCAGTGCTATAAAGAGATGCCCTACCATATTGCTTTTGTAGTTCATTTTGTGGTTCAGGAAAGATTGGGTATCTACGAGGTTTTGTGTCCTATCTGCCTGATGTCCGAGGAATCTTAAAGCATTTCAGATATTGCTAAATATCAGGACTTACCTTATATGAGTCCCAGTTCCACACTAGCTAAGGGTGATTTCCTCAGATGTTGACAGCTTTCAATAAGTCTTCAGATGTATTCCACTGTCATAGTCACCAGAGGCATTACCAGATCTAATATTAGGGCATCAATGAAATATTCATCTCCCACTTCCCACAAGTGACAACCATTTCTCTTCAAGCTATCATAGAAGAATCACATGAAACAAGTAAGTTAAATGGGTCACCTAATAAACATTATTTTTTTTTATTATTAGTTTTGGAGACAAATTGAAAAAATAGTATTGTTCTTAAATGGTTTTAATATAAAACCTACAACTCTTTCCTGTTCATTCCCTCCCTTCTACAGGGAGTAAAAGTTTTTCTGTCTTCAGTAGAAGAGCATATTTACCTATCACTATCTTATTTTGTCTTTGTTGTCATCACAGTTAAATTAAATGGCAATTCAAATGTGTCTAAAAGTTGTCCTGACCAAGGAGATGTTGAGCTTTCCCTTGGTGGGTTATGAATAGGAACTGTTACCCTCTTTTAGACTGTAAAATAGTTAGGGCATCTGGAGAATAGAGAAATCTAACATCAGAGTTATCATTCTTGCTTGTAAGGATAAAAGATCTAGAAAAGTCAGAGGTCCCTCTGTTCCCCACATTCCTTTTGCACTAAAAACAATGCACCACGATCATGACCGTGTCATTGAATAAAGAATACAAATTCAGAAAAGGAAAAAAAAATCTTACTGTAGAATAAATATTATTTCGGGTATTTAATAAGCACAAAGTGCTTGACTATTACCCTTGACAGTTTTTTTACTGTCAGGCTACTCTACAAAATATTTTCATAAAAAATAGCAATAAACAAAATCACTAAATATGTGAAGAGTTTTGAAGTTATTCTAAACATTGCAGGAGTCATCAGCAATCTTTGGGTACTTCAATCCCAAGCAGAATCATCTTTCCCCAGAGTCAACGCAACACTTACTTACTGTCTTCACTGAAACATTTGGTACTATAAACTGATCTTATTGTAACCTACATCAAACCCATCTTTCTCAGAATAATTCCATTTACCAGTCCTCCTCTGCCTTTAAGTTTGTCCCTGTCTACAGTCTCTTTTTCTTTTGTCCTAATACCTATTTCTTAACCCCCATTCCTTCATCTCTCCCTGCTGGAATATAACTTCTAATGCTGCACACTTCTATCTAAAGACTTATAATTTGACTATAAATGACAGTTCATCAACTGAGCCAGACAGAGTTGACCCTCTAGATTTTAAGTCCTCCCTCAAAAGCGTGGAGTAACTAAAATGTCTAAATCAAATCAGATCTGTGTAAAACAGATCATCTTGATATCATTTATTTTTTAACAGAAATGCATTAGGAGTAGCATTCTATAATTTTTTCTTAGGAAAAAGATGATTTAATTGACTATGGCAAAAGTTTTAAAGAAAGATAAGTAGAGATTCCTTAATTGAGAAATCATAATTCTATGTGACACGACTTGTGCCCTGACTGAAATTAAATATCTTAGCACTTGAGCTATTCAAGTTTGGCTCCTGAGACTGTCTCATGTGATGGCAAGGTGCTGATTGCTAATTCCAGTTCTCAGCTGTCAGAAAAACTAAGCCAGAAAGAATCTGATGCTGTGGACATGGTTAATTTTCTTGAGATTTAACTGCATGCTCAAATATCGAATAATACCACAGAGAACTGCTGGGTTTACAGTAAATCACTGCCATAGCCCATCTAAACACCATTCCTGTAGCTGTTTCAGCACTGAATCCTCCTTCACATGTGACACCTTCCTTGTGCTTTTCAGTCATATGACAATTTTGGTGTGTGGTTTATAATGTCAGGAGTATTAATTATTTTACCCCATAATTATGTCTTCATAGAAATGTAATTATTATTTCAATAGAATTGAATTCAGCCTTAAACCTGAGCAATTTTGGAGCAAGCCAAACTACCACCCTAGCTTCACAACTGCCAGTTCAATGCTCTTTTGAGTTGGAAAAGGGATGAAAAAAAAGCCTGTGTCATTTTGCCCCTCTTCCATCGAGCGTGCACTGCATAAAAAAATTCACTTCACATTCAGCACAAACATGTCACTCCAAAAGGACTGTGTCGGCAGCCTTAATTGCTTGGCTGGTGCCACAAAACTGATGGATTGTAGGCTCCTGCATTTCTAGAGGAAGGATGAGAACAGATGGGATTTTGCCAATTTAAACTTCTGTACATGTTTAATGTCCTATTTATCTCTTCCAGTGAGCCTGAAATGGTAATAAATGAATTAGATTTTTACTGGAATCTGTTAATGTCATGAAAAGTGTTTGTGAAGAACAAAAAGCTCTATTAGCCTACATTGACCTGCAAATAAACAACAGGCTGTAAGGAGTGGTTACCCACTTTCTAATTTGCTTAATGGCCTTTTAATGAGTGGGCTTATGGCTGTACAGTAAATACACTCTTCTAACACCCTAGAGACCTCTATTCATGCTATTTCCTGAAACTTTGAGAAACCTCCTATTGTTTAGAATCTTCTATTTTTCATCAAGATGATATTAATAGTTTCTCCAATCAATTCTTAAACAATATGTAGGGGCTGGATTAGAGGTATAAATATTAAAACATTCTTGTTAAAAGTCTAAGAACCTTAGCAACACATTCATCTACCTACTATTTCAAGTTTTCCTATCTAAATCTAAATCTAAATCTAAATCTAAATCTAAATCTAAATCTAAATCTAAATCTAAATCTAAACCTAAATCTAAATCTAAATCTAAACCTAAATCTATATAGTTTCTTTACCTAAATTGTATTTCACACTTCATATAGAAATGCAACCTATTTTTTACTGCTGCAGAGATTATGATTTACTAGATCTCAGAGACATAAAAACCATAACATAATGGAATCATTGTCTGGGAAAATAAGCAGAGCAGGCTGCACACAACAGGAAGACAAGGAGGGAAACAGTATAGGTTACTTTTGAATTTCCAAGCTGAATCTGCAACATATTTCAAGTTTAGTATGGATACCTTCTGATAGTATGATGATTGTTTATTCTAGCTTAAATTCCTTGAGTATGGAAATCACAAATGAATTATCCTTCTGTTACAACTGGATAAGCAATTCATGGGAAACCACCCTCCTGTTTGGTCTATAGGAACATCTTCAAGAGTCATAAACTCATGTATTTCTGAAAAGGAAAAATAACAGCTTAATGTTAGTTTTCAAAACTGAAAAAATTTGGATAAATTCCAGACTGAATTTTAAGTGATAGAAATATGTTCATAATTGGACATGTTTATATGCAAACTGTAGCATATCTCCTAGGTTTTAGAACTCTATGAGAGAATTACTGCTCATAGTGTTCAGCCTTTACACACTATACACACACACAGAGACACGTAAATTACACCATTGGTCTCGTCTATCAAAAGTCACTTTATTTCAGGATTGCTTACTTTTTAACTGAAGTAAGAGCAGTGGCTTTTGAACCCCTGAAAAACAAAGCCCTTTTTAGATGCTTTGATTTAGTCATGCAAATTAGAAAATGATGGCTCAGATAATTTAAGAAAAAACATACAATCAGCAAAGCTTTCAGGAGTGGGTAAATCTCCAAAATCCCCCAGTTTATTTCCCCCTCCTCCACACAACTAGAAGAGTATTAAAAAATAGCATTCCAATTACTTCACTGGTTATTTGTTCCCCAGGCCTTACTGAGCACCTTTGTTAATGATTTAGTGCCTGAACACTAAACCAAAAACACTTAGCTAGAGAAAAGTCTGCAAATAAATTAAAGAATAGCAAGTCCCAGTTAGTTTCCAAATAGAGTCTATGATTAAATGGATTCTAAACAGCAGCAATACTAAACTATTTTATGCAAAATTATAAAGGCTAATAGATTCAACAGGCTTTAAAGTAAAGAGAGAAAAGGAAGGAAGAAAGGAAGTGTTTTCTCAGTTTAGATAAAATGACTTGTACTTCAAACTTCAATATAAAAAATTACTTATCTTTTTTACTTTCAGTACGAGGTAAGTAGTAAACTGTTAACACTTATTTAACACATATGCTAATGGATAAAGAAAAAAAAAAGAACAAAAGAGCTGAAAGCATTACTAAATAATGAAGACATTGATCTAGAGGTCTATGATTTAATCTAAATGAATGATTTTTATAAACTGTATACCAGTTTATAGCTAGTTACAATCTTTCTGAGAGAGACAATGCTGAAAGGAGAGGTAGAAGGATCACTGAATATGAAAATGCTACGTAGGTTATTTACATAATGCAGGTCTCTATCCAACAACTTGTGTTTGGACAACTCCTAACACAGTGAATATTATTCAGCTCTAAATTTAAAGAAGAATCTACACTTCAGTGTGATTTGTATCTTCATCTTCAGAGTGATTTGTGATAGCTTTTTTTGCCCATGGGAATTACCCAACTCTATCTCCACTGTTCCAGTGCTCTGCCAACCTCACAACGAAAGAGTTTTTCTTATGTTCAAGTAGAACCTCCTATGCTGCAGCTTGCTTACCTATAAAGTAAGAAATGCTAGGCAAGGTGAATCATAAATGTGCAGAGAAATAAAGGCTGCAAAATTTCCTTAGTAGTGTGTTGTGTTAATTACTGTTAAATGTCAGTCTTCAAATTCCAATCCTGGACCTTGTGAGATCAAACATAATGCATTGTGTGTAAACAAATAGCTTGGAGCATGGAAGAAGACTAACGTAAAGGTCAGGATAGCACCTTATGGCCAGTAATATCTTAGCCAGCCAAATGCATAGGTTTCTAAGATGAAGTCATCATGTATCATTGCAGCAAATGTAACTAGTGCAATTNATATCCAATCTAAATCTGCCTCCCTCTATTGTAAAACCATCACCCCTTGACCTATCACAATAGGCCCAACTGAACAGCCTCTCCCCATCTTTCTGGTAGGCCCCCTAAGAGTTACAGCAGTGCAAGAGTCTTTATGTGTGTGTAAATTAAGTGATCCTGACTGCTAAAAGTGGAGAGATTTGGGGGATAAATCAGGAAATCACCTCATCCAAGGAATGTCTTCACAGTCAGTGGAGCAGGGATGCTAGTCTAAAGATATCAAGAGTTAAAATATTTATCAAGAGTTAAAATATTTATGTGTATATATATACATATATATGTATATGTATATGTATAGTATTGCCATTAATAGAAATTGCCAACTTAAGTAAATTTTACATATTTAAATGAAAATATATTGCTTCTAACTTTAAAAGACAGGATAAAGCCTGAGGGTAAAATTCACCCCATATAACTTTATTTGCACTAATTATTTTCACACTCAGATAGACTACCTGAGGAGTTGGGCTCTAATCTTTTCCGATGGCTGATAACATATGATGGCGCAGACCAATCACTTCATCTACATAGTAATTATCAAAATTGGTCAAAGTTCATGTACTTTGTGAACATAAATCACTCATGAGGGTCTGCATGTGAATAATAAAAGAATAGAAAGAGGACTAGCACTAGAATTAATTGCAGGTTTGAGGTAACTCCTTTGCACAGTAGCAAATAACGAAGAATGAAAATATATAAAAGAGAAGCTGCTTTTTCTTTCCTTTCATACATTTATATTCAAAATGAAAAGCATGTGCTATTTGTATGTGTTGTGGCTCAACCACAGCCAGCTACTAAGTCTCGCACAGCCACTCATTCTCCCCCAGTGGGATGGGAGATAGAATCAAACATATGGGTTGAGATACAGAGAGTTTAATAGGTAAAGCAAGTGCCAAATATGCAAGCAAACCAGGAATTCATTCACCAGTACTCATTGGCAGGCAGGTGTTCAATTCCTTATTCACCCTCCAGCCTACTCACTGGTGGTGTGGTGTGAGAAGCAGAAAAGGACTTGGCTCTGTGTAAGAACTGCTCACCAGGAACAGCAACATCCTTGTGTTATCAACACATCCTTGTGTTTTCAGCACAAATCTAAAACATAACCTCGTAGTAGCTGTGAAGAGAAGTAGCCCTATGCCAGACAAAAACAGTGCAGCCTGTTGGTAAAGTTAAGTATTGGATGGTATTGAGAAAAACTACACAAACCTACATTTCTACTAGTAAATCTCATTCAGACAGCTCAATAAACTGTTACTCCTGAGCTCCTAAATGCATTTTAGGGTGAAGATTTTTTTTCAAGTAACTTCATCATTCTGAGTTAGAACTATAAGCTTTCTTCTTACTTTGGTCCCACAGGAGCACTGGAGTGCTAATGTGTCTGCTGGGTGATTCATCCCACTTGTCTTAGACTGGAATGAATCACATTCTGGGACTACCAATCCCTCCTGTTTGATCTCTGAGGAAGAACTAGTTAAGAGGGGAGAATTTATGAACCACATTCATACGTGTGTTATCCTACCATTGCCAGCAGTCCTTCCAGATTGATATGGATTACAGCAACTGCAAGGTTCTCTTTTTCCCATATCTTCTTACATCTTCTTGTTAGAAATCAACTACAGACCATGTGCTATAGCACCTGGAAACTCACCAGAATTAAAATCAGCAGACTTTGTCTGCGTGTTTACGCAAGAAGTAAGAGTTATCAGATACCTTAAGAAAAGCTGGATCTACGAGGTCTTATAGTTGATTCTAAGAAATTTCCCCTTCTGTCTTCTTGGAAGAAAATTATGACTAGAAAAAAAACCACTGCACATTAATTCCCTTTGTGCAGCAGTAATCAAACCTCCCATTAAAACTACACTAAAGTGCTTGATCCTGTTCTGGACGAAGATTACAAATATTCAGTACTATTTCCTGGGAAAGAATTAGGATGTTTGTTGAGCCTACCAAGAAGATAATGACTTCATGCCAATTACAGCCTCAGCTTTTATTTCATGAATATTTTGATCCTGAGGTTCCCAGTTTTATTCCAGTTAAAGAGTTGATGTGCAGTAAAAATTGTGGATCTGTACAGGTCTAAGCTGTGTTTGAATCAGATACTTGATAGTGTGATTTGATACCTCTCAACTAAGCTTCAGTAAATGTGGTCCCCAGTATCAAGATACTTGCAGTGAATGACTCAAATAAGTGCCTTCAAGCACCAACAGAAAAAATAAGTTGCTTCTAAAAATGTTGAAAATATGTCAATTAATTGTGAAGACAAATACAATTTTAAAGGAACTATATCTAAATACCTTAATTTAAGTTGTAACTCACAGTAGAAAATTACTAGTTGGTCAGTATTTACTTATGAGTTAGGATGTACTCCATTTGACATTAAGGTTATTAGATTGTTTTACATTTCCTGTGCTTTTAGTAATTTAGCCTAAATCTGCATGTGGAATGCATTTCTCATGCTTTTGTTTAATAATGGCAATTTGAGATTGGCCAAAAGCTGTTACAGAGTTGCTCCATTTTATCCTTATAGAGAGATAAGGACAATGTCACTCTCATCTCCACCTTTTAATATGTTTCTATTTCACTTTTACTATGAAGCTAAATGAAGAAATAGGTATGATTAGAACAGGTATAAGAAAATATCCTTACCCTCCATCTATACCCCAGATTTAAGTAGGAGACAACACTAATTTAAGACTATAAATTATTTATACATTTTACAAGATTTCCTATTAATCAGTATCACAATGAAAGCAATTTACAAAATTCATGTGTCATCTATTAAACATTTTCTTCTAAGTAAGTAAATGAAAAAGATTTTCTAATTCCAGTATTCACTTCATGAATTTGTAATGGTAGATACTAAACACAGAGGGACATATTAAATTGTACAAAATGCAAAATACTCCTCAGATCTATGTTAAATTCATTTAATCCCTTTTTTTGCATGTTTTAAGGCCCATCAGATTTTATAAATATTGATACAACATAGTGAAAGTTGACTGCAAAGAAAGGACAAGCATCACAGAGAAATAGTATTCATCATGACAATGTCTGCATGGGAGTTAGGCTTTGGGATGTTCTTTGATTTCACTGTGACTAAATCTGTCTGAAAAGGCTAGTTTCACAGAATACTTTATTCTGGGGAAGAAGAGGATGCCTGTTTTAGAAATAAGCATTTGAATAAGTTTGGGGTTTTTTTCCTCCTCTCTCTTTGCAAGTTAAATGAGTTTATGGATATTAAGATAAGATTTAGACAATGTTTCTGAGGTGACAAGCAGCACTGTGTAAGGGTGGTTAAAGAGAGTATTCTAGCCTTTTTGAACCAGCATCATCAATACTCAAAATTCTGGCTGGTTCAATATGGACTTTTGACATAAAAGGTTCAGTTAATAAACTTGCTAATGTTTCCACTCAATCATACCCAGTGAAGCACCCAGAGAACATGTATCAGAGATGGCCTGTGAATCACGGTGCTCGAATCACAATCTGTCCTGCTTGTGCCTTTCATGTACCCTGGGGAAGTCAACATTTTCCATTTGTTTTCAGAAATTCATACTCAGTCGCTGTCCTTACTTTGCTGACCTCTCTTTGCTCTCTGGTGGACTTTTGAATTTGCCAGGAAGAAAAGCCAATCCACTCTTATTATGTTCCCATTTGTACTGCTGTAGCATCCAAAAGAGCGGTCATGGGTAGGTCAATAGCACTGACACTAAGTGTGTCTGTGGGTGCCACTGTAATACAAACGATAAATAAGCTCTTCTTTAATTGTAAAGACCCAACAGCCAAGAGCAGCAAAGGAACCTGCATGTGGGTTTATAACAGAAGAAAGCACTATGCCCAGCACAAAGGCAATTCCTGGCTGTATGGTGGGACAGCAATATTCACAGTGTGTTCTTCAGAGACAGATGAAATGTGAATGTTGGGAATTACTTACTGAAGCAGCTTCAGAAACTGGCCTTCAAATGCATAAACCAAACCAAATCTGGGTTCTACCCAATCCTGTTACACAATTCCACAGATTTTGATCCAGTTCCAAATTCATTAGAAAACATGGCAGATTTTTTTCAGTTTTCAGTTTTTCTGACTAGAAAAACTGCTTCGTAATTAAACTTTATGTCTATTTGGGCCAGTTGACTACTTCAACACAGATGGAGACAAAAATTCAACTCTTGCAAAGATAGTGAAAGCACAAAACAAATGTAATAAAAGAGACATTGAATTGTATCTTTACTGAAGCAAGGTGAAGATGTTATTGCTTCCAGCAATCTCTCCAACTTTTCCTCCGTCCCTGTTGATGGACAGCTTATTTCAAAATAATCCAAAATTAGAGGAGCCTTTCCTGGAATTCCTGCTGTTGTCTGAAGCCACTTAGAAATGACTGAGCTCTGTTGCATAAAAGTGGGGAAGTGTAGGTGACTAGAGGGTTGCTCCCCATTATATGCCACCCTCCTTGTCAGATAGAAGACGACTCTCACATTGTTCTGTGGCAATGACCATGTAATGTTTTAAGGAAATGCTAGCTTTGGGGAAACAAAAAAACAAAAGCCTTTTCTCATCTTTGCTTTTGGTGTCCCAAACTTATTTAGCTTTAAATGGCAAGATTTGGAATGAGTTAAAAATCAGTATTACTTCATGGTTCTCTTATTTGTTTTATTCAGCTATGCTGTGGTGCCAGAACATCATCCCAACTTATGCATTATTTACTAGTTAATATCTCAAAACAGATGTCTCTAAATAAAATATTTTTTTCCTCTTCCTTGTCTGCCTGAAAGCCAAATCTGAGGAACAGAACACCTCCTTGGTAATGCACAGTAGATGCAAATCATGACATTGGGATCACCAAAACCCTGTCAGAGTCATATGCTGGGACATTGAGGAATTTGTAGGAACATATGTCACTCCAAGTCAGTACCAGTATTTCCTAGTTCAGCACTCTCTTATATGTATGGCTTTTAATCAGCCATTTTAGCTCTGCACACCTATTGATTTCAAGGATTATATACTTTCAGATCTGTTAAACAATGTATTTAACAATATATTTAGCATGTATTGCCTCATCTCTGTGTTTTTTCAAGCTGGTGCTGAACAATTCATTAAATATTGGGATAGGATCTTCATGTTTCTTTTTTCTTTTTTGTCCATGGGTAGTTCTTTAGTATCATGTTATTCATCTTTCTGTTAGAGATTTGGTGAGATTTGTGGACTAGCAAAAAGTTACATGGCAAGGAATTTCAAGAAGCACATGGTGGGCCTCTTTAGGCTTTGTAAAATGTATGGGTTGCAGGTAAAGTCCTCAGCTGGCATGATCTAACTCTCTGGAGCACTTTGATGTTCAGGATCAAAGACATGAATGGGGATATCATTTCACTGGGCCCAGAAACAGATTGGAGGTGTGCCTACAGCTTGATGAAGGACTTGATCAATGATTTCTGGTAATCAGACTTTCTCTGCAGGTCAAGGCTTTACCCTCATCTTTAATGAACTGTATGAATACATCCTAAGCCAGGACTCTGTACTTGCCTATGAGTACACCTGGACTTTCTTTCCAGATATAAATTAAAGTGGACAGGTTTAGGGACTATCTAAAAGGTCGAAAGAGATAATTTTTGTCTTGTCATTGGTAACTTGATTGCAGATACTGATTTTTCATGGGCTTTTTCAGTTCATATATGTTTTATTCATCATTTTTCATGGCATCACTTACCTTCTATTCTCATATTCTTCACACAGAAAATGTTAAGTCTTAAAAGACTAGAAGACAGCTTCCTCAGAACAGAATCAACCTCCCAAATGCTATAATTTTGTCTAAATGAAGCTTGAGATGAGATGGTTTATGAGTTATTTTCACTTACCTGAAAGAATTTAATCTGCCCAAGGTTTTGTCCTTATACATAGTAAATAGATCTCCCAACCTGAGAAGGTTGCCACCTGTAGGAAAGGAGGCCCTGTCACTGTTTTAAAGAATGGGTCATGAGAGAGCTGGCACAATAATGTCACTGAAGCTCTCTCAGCCTTCACAGGAGTTCATGGTGTGCCTGGGAGAAGAGGACATCTTGAGTTCCTCTAAGGAAAGTAGGAAAGATTACTTTGATTTGGGTGGTAGCAGGCTTATATTCTGAGTGCTATAAGGAGTAAAAGGCTGAAAAAAAGTAGGATGCAAATAAGGTGAGGTAGTAAAGACAGTCCAGAAAAACATATACTTTAGGATCTACTGCTTTGGGTACAGAAGAAAGCCCGAAGTGATTAATTCATGTACCAATAATCACAAAGCAGATAGGAAGCAAAGTTAGGATTAATACCCTGCTGAGTCCATGGCCAGAACTGTAACCACAAAGCCATTCTGCTCACAGCTGTGCTCTGCATTTCACAATTTGCATACCTTCCCTATAGATTTACTTGCCCCTGAAACACTTGGCAAGGCACGCGTTCTGAATTTCAGGAAATTTTGCAGAAGCAGCAAAACACAGTCATTTCACAACTTAATAGCTAGCTGGAAAAGGTGGGAAAAAAAAAAAAGAAAAAACTTTCAGGGTACTTCGTCACTAATTGCAAATTATCTAATTATAAAGGAGTCAAGACCAAAGTTAACTAATTGTTCACAGATTTCTCATCCTTACCCCTGCCAACCTCTAATATATGTGGACCCCTAGCAATTACCAAGCAGTAATCCACAACATTCACAAAATTAAGCAAATTACAAATGGGCACACTATGGGCAGTGCATGCCAGGCTTGGCTCTCCAATGAACCACAAAATGCTCTACAGCATTTGGCTTCTCTCAGCAGGTACATTAGTTAGGGTGCATGAACCTAATCAGTTGGAGTGACCACACACCAGTAAGCATGTTTGGAAGAGTGAAGACATTTGACTTTCATGAGAGATGAGGAGTAAAAGAAGCTGCTTTGCTTGGCTTCTCTCCCTTCTAACAGCATCTCTGCAAAATGTAATCCTGTCATCAGTCCCATACAGAGTGATGTTGTCTCCTTAGGCTTTTTTCTCTCTATCATGCATGTCCAGAGTAGGCAAGGATACCTAGAAGGGTTCTGAAATAGAGTAATGCAGTTACAAAGTATTTTCTAAAAGAACTGATCAAACTTTAGAGGATGTTGCTGTCAGTTCCCAGTCAGCAATTGGTTTCAAGGGCTGAGTTTCAATAGCCAGCCTCCGATAAAACAGTTCAGCCTGGTCTGCCTCAAAACTACTTCTGGTTTGTTTCTGAGCAATTAAAGATGTCTCTGGGAAACTTGAGCATCTCATGTTTCTGATCTCTTCTGAGAGTTTGTAGTTTTTTTTGTTCTTACTTGGCTTTGCTAGTGAGTCCTTTTGCTCTTCCTCTTGCCCTTCATCTTGCCTTTCCTCTTTGCAGAAGGTCCAACACCACCACAGAAGGAGAAAAGGATCAACCTCTGCCTCTAGCCCAGCTAAATGAACAACTGATATTATTTCTGACAATACCTCTGTCCTTATTACTTGGCCTTGAGTGATCATACTTTCAACTTCACATACTAGAGGAGACTTCAGTTAGGGTGTTTCATCCACAGTGATGTATTTATGTTGTATGAACATTGCCTCATCCATCTCTGCCAAAATGATTTAGGATTAGTCTCCAGCAAGTACTGCTACTGCAACTGGTACAACTGGAGGCAAAAAAAATAAAAGGTATTTGTATCCTTATGTCATCTGAAAAATATGGGATAACATATTGAGAACCTCAGAGAGAACATTCGGCATATGCAGAATGTTTTTACAGTATCGTTCTGTAGAGATAACTACATTGTCATTTTACTGTCAACTAAAAATCAGCTAGATATTAACATGAGATTTTGTAATCTCTGAAGCTCCCTAGGTCTGTTTCCCAGGAGAGCTCTGAGTTGTTTAGAGAACAAAAAGGCTGCTATCCCTCTCTGGGGATAGATAATTCAGTCACTCTGAACACTGAGATATCTCTGGCTGAAGTGCAGAGGGGAAGGTAAGGATTGTCAGTATCTAAAGAATTGCATTGTAAAGATTACACTCAGCACTTACACCTGAATTGATGCAAAAACTGGTAGAAAGAAAATTCATATAAGAAACCATTGTAACTGCAAGGTTTTGGTTTTTTTTTTTTATCTTAAAGTTAGGTGTTTACTGTTGGCTTGTCAACCAGAATCCTTCTATGGTCAATAGAGATGAATAGGCACCTACAGAGAGTGAGTCATCCTATCTATCTTAGGAAGGGATGAATCATCCCCTAGAAGAGCATTTCTTTCTCCATCTTTGGTTTCAGATCTAAAAGAAGTGTGAGCAACTGAAAGATGTGCTCAGGTTTTTCCCACTGCATAAAATGCCATAATAAAAATATTACCTCTCCTTAAACTTTGTCTTCCTTGTATCTTCAAACCATCGTGACAGCAACAATAATGTTCTCTGTAGAGAGGATTTTAGCCTATAGACTTATCTTCCTGGTAGATAAAGTTAGGTCACATGAAACCCATACAAACTGTTTATAAACTTTTGTTTAAAAGTTACATATACATTTTCAAAGGCTATGAAGGATGCTTTGAACTCTTTTAAGTGTTGTTCAGATACATCAAATGTTTATCTGATCTGGAGATATGTATTACTCTTAACTTTGAAATTTTTCTAGGGTACATTAACACTTCCTTATCAAGCTTTGCATACAATTGACAAAAGGTTCAGTCAGATTAAAGAAAAAATGTTTTGAAATGTCTTTGCTTTGTTAGGTTTTTTTTCTTGCCCTACAAAATAGAAATTGGTTTATGGCCAGCTTTTTGGAAACAGCACAAGAAATTCAGCTTTATTGAACCATTCTGTAGGTAAATAATTTTTCAAAGAATAAATATTATGTCCAGACAAATCCTTTAATTTATGATGAAATCTTTCAAAATAACAACAAAAATGAAAAGACATGTTTCTAGTTGAATTAACATGGAAGTTATGTTCAGCGTATTTACCATACATGGTTTAATTGAGTCAAATATTCGAAAGGGAAAACATGTTTTCTCTATCAGAAATATAAGAGAACTGTTTTAAAATCTGTTTTACACTGGAGCTCAAATCAGATGATTGTTGTTGACATAAAACCCATGAATCATGAAAATGGTTTCATGAGGTTTCTAGCCCAAGACTGAATCCTAAAGGCCTTGACACCTAAATGAGGCTTCATTAAGGAAAAGCAAGTCTTCAAATCATTAATGTGCCTAAATGGGAAAGTTTGGGGAATATTGAGGAAACATCTGATTTAGCCAATCAGAGTGTGAATTTCAGGTTATGAGTTGATATTTTTAGCTGGTTTTGTTATTTGTTGTAATTGTTGCTAAATATTGATGGCATGTATGACCATAAAAGGGACATACCTATACCTGCTTTTTCTTCATGTGACCACAATTTTTAATGTGGATTGAATTTTTGATATGTATGCTTACTTTTATCAGTTGACTGGAAGTCATGGGTCAACCATTACCATGAATGGCCAGGAAGGCAGAAAAAAATAGAATGAATCAGAAATCCCAACATAATTCTTAGAGAAGAGAAGGCTCCAGGGTGACCTTATGGCAGTCTTCCAATACTTGAAAGGTGCCTATAAGAAAGATGGGGAAGAATTCTTCACAAGGGCACGTAGCAATAGGATGAGGGGTGATGTCTTCAAATTAGAAAAAGATTCAGATAGGATATTAGGCAAAAAAAATCTTCACTGTGAGGGTGGTAGATCACTGGTAGAGGTTGCCCAGAAAGGTGTGGGAGTCCCCATCCCTGGAGATATTCAAGGTCAGGCTTGATGGGGCCCTGAGCAACCTGATGCAAAGATGTCCTTGCTTACTGCTGGGATGGTTGACTAGATGACCTTTAAAAGACCTTTTCAACCTAATGCATTCTATGTTTCTATGAACATAATTCTAGTGATCACAGTCTTTTAAGCACGTCCAGAGGAACAATTGCACAACACAAATTCAAGGCAATTCATAAAATGTAAAATTATTAACGTTTCTTTGGTCTAATTTTTTTAGTTAAAATCAAGACTATGTGTACTACTAATGTAGCTGAGTTCTTCTAGTCTTGTTAATGAAAAGCAGAACAAAGTTCAGCTGGTGAAAAGTGGCATATTTCAACTTACTCCGTGGGTGTCGTGTCAACATGTACCAGCTGAAATTCTGGCATCACAAACAGAGATATTAAGATATGGCTTGTTCTTTCATGAGTAAAACCAGGATGCCAACTCAATGAAAAACTGTAGAACAGCCATTAAAAAGCATTTTAGTACTTTGGAAACCAAGAGACCACATTAAAAAGTTTAAGTGGACTAATTACTTGAATTACATTACATCACAAACCTAAGCTGGGTTTTTACAGCCCTGTATTTCAGTCCTTGCTGTTCCTTGCTAATGAAGTTAGCTATAAAATAAACAGGAGAATGCTTTGGTTTTTACTGACCTGCCAAACATAAAGACTTTTTATGGCTCAAAGCTGGGGCAGAATGCAGGGGATGAGGACTTACTTAACAAGCTCTGTGAACTCTTGTGTTCTCCAAGATACAGAGAGAAGTAGTATTTGTACATATCACAAAATCTTGGATGAATGCACAGTAATATATGTCTATTCCCCAATCCAGTAGTATGGGAAAAGGTCCTGGAGGAAAAAGGGGTACATGGAAGCTTATTCAAAGATCAGCTTCTCCAAGTTCAGGAGCAATGCATCCCAATCAGGAGGAAGTCAAGCAAAAAATCCAGGAGACATGTATGGATGAACAAGGAGCTCTTGGGCAAACTCAAAGTGCTCACACACACTCATGCACACACACAGAGAAGCCTAGAAAGGGTAGAAGCAAGGTCAGGTATCCTGGGAGAATACAGAGAAATTTTCCAAGCTGCCATAATCAGGTTAGGAAAGCTAAAACCCATATATTCAATCTGGCAAGGATCATGAAGAGCAACTATCACATGCACATTTTAGTCTCTGGGTCATTGCTGGTGGTCTTTTGATGAAAGCTTGTAGTCTTCCTCAGCTTTAAACTTTTGACCCTTACTGCTTTATTAACTGGGAGAGGCTCAAACTGGTTTTATTCTTAGATGCATCAGCCCATTCCTTCCTTATCTCCAAGACTGTTCTGCTTTTGCATTTTAGTGATGTTCACTTGTTCTTCAAGTGCATCTGTGTTTATGAAAATAACTCCAAGGTTATACATCAGCTTATCTATCTCTACTCACCTTTTCCCCACAAAACTGTCCTTGTTTTTACAGGCCAAGCTGTCTTTGCTTTGTGAGTTTAACTCTCTGCTGGCTAAACTATGAGACACCCCATAAATTTTAGTTTGCTCTCTCTATCATCTATAAAGGCAGGCTGACAGTGTTGGGAATGTTCAGCCTGGAGAAGAGAAGGCTCAGGCAAGACCCAAAGTTTATCCACTTGGTTTAGGAAGCAATAATTCCTCTAGCATTGTATCAGAGACATCAGAGTTTACTATGTTCATAAAAAGTAATGTTACTTGTCCTTTCATAGAGCAGCAGAACTGAGGTTCAGATAGGCCAGGTTCTCCTTAGATGTTTCTGTCAGTGTTTGGAATTAAATGGTAAAAACTGTAGATGCTGTACCCAAGCACTTAGGAGAAGGAATTTTCTGACCTCATATGCATATTCTTAGAAATTTCATATGTATTGGGATGTATCTTCTTTACATAGAAATGTTGTTGTACCATGTTAAGAGATGTTTGTTTTCAAAAAGAGAGTGTTAAATTAGATATAATACTGAGGTTCAGAGGATTTATTCTGTCCTTGACATCCTACTATTTCATTAAGCCAATATCAAATCAATGATATAGAAGAAATTGAGAGAAAATCACAAGAGAAACATCAGCCCAAAGAGCTTGTCCTGGAGAAAGAAATGAACTTAGAAAGTGGTGGCAAACATGCATCTTCCGGTAAGGTTTGGGAATCAAGAACATTACATTCTCTCTTGAATTTATAGGCAGCTCGAATGGAAGACCTGAATTGTTTATTAAAAATACAGAAAGAAAAAGAAATGTTATTTTGCATTCTCTCTGAATACATGATTTAAGTTTGGGATGGTATCCAAGACTTTATGCATCTTGCAGTATTGTGAAAGGAAATTTGCTCAAGACAGACTGCTTGTAGGATGCGAATTAAAGCAATAGAAAGTGTCTTGTAGTAAATTACAGGAATGGTATGTAGAAAGTCTCGTAGAGATTAATACATGGATGGCTGTAAAAAGTGTGCACAAACGTTATTTTTCTTTTATTCTTTTTCTTCCATTGTTTTTCTTTTATTTTTCTCCCCTGGACTGCAATGCATAGCATACATCAAGGCAGTAATATTCTGGTGTTCATTATCTTTAGACAGTTAATGCATTACAAAGAATGTAAAGAAATAACTCAGAAACTTCCACCACCACCACCACCCCCCAAAAAAAAAAAAAAAGAAAAAACAGTTATATTATGTATGTTCAGCAATGAAACAGACACTACCTGGATCAATAAAGTTGAAAAGCAGTGGGATGAGTTGCATTAGACCTTCCTACATGTTCACCACCTCCATTGATAGACATTGCCTTATGTCTTTATTTGGATTGTTAAATGTGTTCTTACATCACACCTGTCTTGCTGAACAGATAGCAATGTTACTAAATGCTTTTTTGCCTAATGACAATGTTGGAGTTGGATTAGAAGGAGATGTTTTTGGAAACATTATATAGATAGGATTTGCCCAAAGTCATGTGCATTACACTGCTTAATAAAAATATCACAACAGGAAAAAAAAAAACCAAACAAACAAACAAAAAAAACCAAAACAAAACAAAAAAAAAAAAAACCACAAGATCTTAAGGACTGGCTTCTTGAGTTAAATATTACTGTGCATCCTACAGAGAATTCACAGTCCATTAGTTTCCAACTGGGCTATGAGGTGACTATTCACACTTGAGGTCTCTCTTCTGAGTTCCTGTAAGCACAAAGCTCCAGACCGTGTGTTTTGACTTTAGGGCTGAACAAGCCTATTCAGCCATACCAGACCTGTGTCTTGCCACAGCTTTCAGCTGAGACAAACTGATGCTCTTGTCTTGCATTCAAATTGCTGAGATCCTAAAAGCAATGACATTCACAAACAATTTCCTAGCATTAACTCACCAGAAAGGATGGGTCACTGGGAAGCCATCCCTGCAAGCACCATGTTCATTTCAGGACTGGCAAGATGCAGGGTGTTTGAAAAGAGAGTCGATCCAAACACACAGAGGTTTAGAAGCCTCAGTTTGATGACTAATTTTCATGATTTTTTTTTTTTCTAAAAAAAAACACCTATCACTTAGACAAGTAGACCAACAACTCTTACGACATATCTGAATAGACACTTCAGAGTAATGTGAAAAAGAAACACATACACCAAAAGCATGTTCCCCAAAGGAAAAAAAAATTGGATGAAACATAAGCTTCACAGTTTTGGGGCTGATGAGTTTTTTCTAAATATTTACTATTTAAGCACTGATTATTCTTTTCAACCATTTCAAAGTTAATCTATTATTAAATGGGTTAAAAAGACTCTGAAAAATTCATGGTAGATGTTGTAACTGCCAACATAAGATGCTTAGAAAGTGTTTTTAAAAAGAAGGAACCTAATTAGCTCATTGGTTAATGAAGTAAATCGAAGGAGATTGGCTATGGAACCAATCTCATTCATTGCTTTCACTAACTCTTAAAACATTTTTGGGATGTTTCTCTTCTTGGTTATTGTCCCTCAGCAAAGCAAGAGCAATTACTTAATTAGTGTCTGGGATAATTGGTGACACATTTTGTGACATACTGCTCTGGTAGATACATTGTGATATAATATAATGCTGTATTACCACAAATTTTCAAATTATCATGGAATTCCAGTTTGTGCTGGTTTTGATTGGGATAGAGTTAATTTTCTTCATAGCATCTAGTATGGGGTGATATTTTGGATTTTTTTCTGAAAACAGTGTTCATAAAACACAGGGATGTTTTTTGTTCCTGACAAGCAGTCCTTACACAGAGCCAAGGTCTTTTCTACTTCTAACATCATTCCACAAAGGAAATGGGAGGAGACACAGAGGAAGCTACCAGGAAGTAGGATTGCAGCTCAGAAACTAGCTGAACATTGGGTTTGGGCAATTAGAAATNCATCATCCTTATCATCATCATCCTCTTCTTTTAATGTCCTATAAAACTGTCTTCATATCAACCCATGAGGGGTTTTTGTTGGTTTTTTTTTTTATTTTCTTTTTTGATTCTCTCCTACAACCCATTGTCTGGGACTGAGCAAATTGCTGTGTGGTTGTTTTACCTGCTGTCCAGGTTAAATCATGACACAGTTATAAAAGGTTGCTTGAAGCACCATCCCATGATTACATTTGAAATGGTTTCTGTGTGTCTATGCTGAATTGATTTCAGAGTATAGATACAGAACTGACAGCTGTTCTAAAATTTCCAGCATGTAAGAATTTGAATCAATCTGCAGGTAAAATGTTTTTCAAATCTGAGCAGGATTAAAGATACAATAATTCAATTGAGTCCAAATGAAGATTTGCTTAAACAGTCCCTTAACTCAGTCAGTGATCTTCCATCCCAGGAACCTTAACAAGTTGCCCACCTCACTTGCACAAGTCACACACAGCTTTCTAAATCTCTCATACATAAGCTAGTGGTAAAGTTGTGTAAGGTGCTATCATTAATTTTATCTTTCATCTGAACTGGACTATGAAAGATGGGCATAAAGATTTCCCAGAACCAGTTGCTAACTGGCACTGCACATAGTATAGATGGCAGGGGAAGCCCAAGACAACTGATATTGTAGGAACCACAACACTGCCTTTCAGGGTTCTGAATGCAGAAACAATAGTCATCTGTTGCACAGCCCAGTATAAACTCAACATTTAAGTACCTTATTTATGTATTTAGTTATTTATCTATATTTATTTATAGCGGGAGATGTTTCCCCGATAGTTTGAACGAAATCACATCAAACATGAACATGTTTGCTCCTTAGGAGTGAGCATTTAAATCACAATGTTGAAGTGTGGGTTTGAACACAGCCATGGATAGGATATTAGTTGGTCATTTTTTTACATAAATGAATGCACACTGGAAATTTTGCAGCCTGGCCTCCAGAGGATTCATCAGATTTAAGTATTAGTGCAGCATTACATTTGACTGAAAGGCCAAAGGAAGGGAGCATCTATTTTATCAGGATATTGACTTTCTTGCAATATTGTTGTGCTACTTTCTGGGGATGTAATAACACAATGTATTGTTTGCATAGCAACAAGGCAAAGGCTTCTTTTTTAAAAGTATGGTTTTTCCCTGTAAAAGAAAACCTAACACCATGGCAACACATAGCGATTCCTCCATCAAACATACTTACAAAAAGTGCTTAGCTAGATTTAGGCATCATTATTAAAAATAAGAGAGATATTAACAAGCTTGCTTCCAGTTATTTTTTTTTATTTTGGGTTGGTTTTTCTTTTTTTTTTTAATATTCACAAGCATTATTATCTCTACCTTATTTATTAGCTAAGTATTTATATCTTCACAGACTCCTACAATATTCTTCATGCTAACCCTCCTGCTCTTTTACCATCTGTCACTTCATTTGCAACAGTAAAACTGAAATTTTTTTAAGCCTGCTAAATTACTGCTAAAAGCAGACAAGTTCCACCCATCTGAACTTTTAGTTAAAAAGCATTTGCAAGGCTTTATAAGCATATCTAAGAATAAGGTAGACAATATGTGCACATCTGCACCAGGAAGAGCAGTTCTTCCACTGGTTCAGTAAGTGCTTCACCTTCCCACGCAATACGTATGACTGCAGAGTCTGTGCATTAGTTTGTGAAACGGAGATAAGAACTGCTGAGGAAAACTAGTTCTTTCAAAAGCCTGAATCTCTGAAGCTAGCAAGACACATCCAATCAAAAAAAACCTCAAAAAACAAAAAAAAACCCTAAAGACCCACAACATCCAAAATCCCAACAGAAACCCCTCGAAGTAACACAAACCTCCAAAGAATAAAACAACAAACAAAGCAACCTTAGATAACTTTTATTTTTTGTAATAAATAAAAAAAAAGAAAGAAAAATCACCATAATTAGTTGAACTGTAGTTGTAAATTTCTTTCACATTCAACCAAAAGATGGAAATTGCTTGAACTTCTTTATTCATTGGTTGGCTGATATTTGCTGCTGTGAACTCCTGTTAATGTCACCAGTTGGATATCACTTTCTAGTCATCTGTGATTGGGGAATCACACAGAAAAGGGTTTCAATGGTGAGCTCTCTGACTATCTCTTCAAAAAGGTGATCTCCCCTGAAATGATTTCCACAGTCTGGAGGTCAGAGCCTTCATGAGGATGGCAGGTCAATCTCCATACAGGCTTTCATGATGATCTCACAATCAGTTCCAGCTTCACAGTTCATGCTGCAATCAGATTCATTGCACCTGCTGAATTGTGATCATTTTAATTAAGTGATTAGGAGCCAAAAAAAAAACCCCAGAGAGTAAATAGATCAGTGAAAAATGCCCATATTTATGACAGCATTTCCAAGTCTTTCAAGAGACAGTATTTTGGTACTTAACTATCCTTGGACTCGTTTCCCTTCTCTCCTAGTCTCAGCTTTGAACGAAGACAAGGCAGAGAAGGGAAAGCAAACAATATAAAAGAATGCTCTGAAATCCACCACCAAATGGTCATTGTTCAGCAGATACACTCCAAAGGTAACTGTGAGCTAATGTGAGCTTGTTTAACACATGGCAGAAGGAATTTAAGCTAGAATGCATCTTCCTGCCTTTGCCTGTCATTGCAATTGCCTGCAAAACCAGTTACTGAGATCAGCAGAGGTCTGAGGAGTTAACACATTATTAAAAATATTGATTACGATCTTGAGCCCTTGTTCTTGTTCTTGTCTTGTTCTCCTACCTCCCAGTTAATCTCACATGCTTCCTTAGTCAACATCCCCTCATGCACTAATGAACACTGATGGAAAATGCTAGCATTTGTGTTACTGCAAATGGCAGTTAATAGACAGGATTTCGAGTGTCAGACTCCCAGAAAACTGCACAGTAATTCTTTGATCATTTCTTGACAATTTTCTTCCAGTGTGAGAGAGTGACCTGTTCTAGGGAACCTGCTTTGGCAGGGGTCTTGGACTCTATGATCTCTCGAGGTCTCTTCCAACACCTACAATTCTGTGATTCTGTGAGTTTTGGAGTGGACTTAGTTGTCAGACTTAGACAGAATCACAGAATCACAGAATGTCAGGAGTTGGAAGGAACCTCAAAAGATCATCTAGTCCAAGCCTGCTGCCTTAGCAGGATCACCTAGAGTAAATCACACAGCAATGGGTCCAGATTGGTCTTGAATGTCTCCAGAGAAGGAGCCTCCACAACTCTGGGCAGCCTGTTCCAGTGAACTTCCTATGTTCCAGCTTGGAACCAGTGCCCCTTATCCTATCACTGGTCATCACTGAGAAGAGCCTGTCTCCATCCTCCTGACACTTGCCTTTTACATATTTAGAAACATTAATGTTTATACCCCTCATGTTAATACACCCCTCAGTCTCCTCCAACCTAAAGAGATGCAGCTCCTTCAGCCTTCAGTGGAAGATGTTCCACTCCATCATCTCGGTGTCCCTGTGCTGGACTCTTTCAAGGAGTTGTATGTCCTTCTGGATCTGAGGGACCTTGAACTGGACACAATACTCCAGGTGTGGTCTCACCAGGGCAGAGTAGAGTGGGAGAAGGACCTCTCTTGACCTACTAACCACAACCCTTCTAATACACCCCAAGATGCCATTGGCCTTCTTGGCCACGAGGGCACATTGCAAATTCATGGTCATCCTGCTATCCACCAGGATCCCAGGTCCTTCTCACCTACACTACTTTCCAACAGGCCAGTCCCCAACCTATACTGGTACTTGGGGTTGTTCCTCCCCAGATGCAACACCCTACACTTGCCCTTATTTAATCTCATTCAATTTCTCCCTGCCCAGATCTCCAACCTGTCTAAATCTTGTTGAATGGCAGCACAACCTTCTGGTGTGTCAGCCACCCTTTCCAGCTTTGTGTCATCAGCAGACTTGTTGACTGTGCACTCTATTCCCTCATCCAGGTTATCAGTGAATATATTGAATAGCCCTGGTCTCCTGAAGGCTATTAGACTTGTGAAACATGACTTCCCTTTGGTAAAACCATGTTGACTCTCAGCACGTATGCATGCACTGCCCACTCATGTGCTTTTGTGATAGTGAACAGTCATTCATTACTGCAGATAATTAATGGTCTTTCTTACACACCCATTGGTAGAACTTCTCTAAAACTATTAAAGGAAAATGTGCTCTGATTCAGAACTTTTTTTTTTAAAATATTTCTAAAATATAATCTTTCCCCCAAGAAAACTGAGTTTCTGTGAAGCTAAGCGAGCTATGCAGGCAGTATAGCATAAGTGATCATAAATAAGACCTCTTGTTAATGTAATCCATTTAGAAAGATCTTTTATGGAGCATTCATATGGCTGCTTAAGGCAACTTTTCTTCTGGTAGGTATAACTATAAAATGCATACATGGTAGAAAGCAAAAGGACAGAATTATCTCTACTAATGAGTAGATTAACCTGCAATTTCAGTCCTCATATAGGTATATGTTCAATGCTTCCAGCCAAGACTGAGTAGACATCACCTCTAATTAAATATAATTGAACCAACCTTACCACTGGTAAAACTGGAGTCTTATACTAAGCTATTGTAAGGAACTTTGAAAGGTCAGAAGAAAACTGATTTCCATATATAGTCTTGTCAAGCAGGAGGCAATTCTACAGCTTTAACCCCAGCTGTATTAGCATTTGAATGCAGTTGTTGCAAACATATAATTCCACAGAATTCACTTTTTTTTTTTTTGGGGGTAAAATGAAAGATTTGCCTGATTTATAGAGGGAATATTTCCATGGGTATCAGACTGAAATACTGTTTAGTATAGCACCTGGTCTTTTACTGCAAAAGTGTTTGCATCAAAGTACTGCATATTCAGTGCATTTGTAATTTTTAATCATTGAGTTTTTCCTTCACTAACATTTTCACTCATCTAAAAGAAAAAAAAAGAACGTGGGAGTTAGAAAGAGGATTTAGCCAGTGTTCTGAGTCTCAGTTAGAAAATATAATTCAGAGATTTTTTAGGAGAAACTGCTATTGCTGAAAGATTTTATTCTGTGATGCACTGCTTCATTTCCCTCCCTCTATCTTTAGGTATGGGCTGTCTTCCTCTCCTCCATTTCCCTTTAGTAAAACAGAACAGTTTTACCTTCAATAAATGGTGCCTGTCATCTTGGAGTATGTGCACTCACCTCATGGCCTTGCCAGTGGACAGCTGTTCTGAGGTGGCAAAGGCCCCCAGCTACCACTGACCTAAGTAATCTGGAGAGAAGTAGATACAAGAAGATACTTTGGCTAGGAAAAGCTGACATTACAAGCAAAGCTGTAACATAACCTTACATGTATATAATACAGATATTTACACTTGACCTAGTCATTGCAGGTTCATTTTATAAAGCAACAGAGACAAATACATAATTTCAAGGTGTGATTCAGCTGAACTCTTTTGCACATCAACTTTAAAGCAGGATTCATTGGCTCTCATTACACCTCAGTTGTAAGGATTAGACTTTTGTGAGCAAAAAGTGAATCAGATTCCAGCTCACATGTTGTATTACACATTTAATAGGATGAAAGAAGAAATATGAAAGAGGAAAAGAAAGAGGAATGAGCAGAAGGAAATATGCAGAATTGTGGGGTGGAATTACAACCTCTGTAGGTCTGTTCCATAAGAAACTCCTGTTGCTCTAGAGTAAATGTAATGGGAAATTTTAAGAAGGGAGGAGAAAGTGTAAAAGTTTATGAGATGTTTTACCTCACTGCTTTAACCTGTGCCACTTCAGACACATCCCCTGTAGGGATCAGTGATTGCCACCAGCTCCTGGGACAGGGATAGATCAGGAAGGTCTCTGTGCAGTATTCCAGAAGAGTAGTGCTAGCCTACACCAAAAGAAGATCCTTAATGCTCTTTCCCTTATACCTGTTCCCTAGAAATAACCCTGACTTACTTGCATAATGAAAGAAGAATAGTGACCCTTGATATTGCAGGGAGCAGTGCTGAAACTGTGAGCACAGCAGGCTAACACTGGACAGAATGGATATATTTCTGTGTAAAACTAATACCTGGCCCACCACAGCATTTGGATTTCCATTAAGGAGGACCTGTGGATTTTCTCACGTACATCAATGTATCTTTCTTCCTCTTTCTTTCTCACACAATACAGAAGGTAATTTTTATTTCATGGTTAAATTATTGGAGCATTTTACCATTCTGTGTAGCTGTGATTAATTACTTCCTTAAATCTTTTCTTCTTTTTGCAGCATTAGGTGCCCATTCTCAAAATAGACTGCTGTATCTCTCTGAGTGCCAGTGCTTACCAGAGCTGTGTGCAATACCCTGTGGCAGTCCTGATGATATAAGTGTGGTAGTTACTTTAAATATTTCCATCTAGCAGCAGAATATATATATATATCCTACATGTATGTATTATATATATATATATATATATATATATAACATATATGCATTAGCATATTATAGATAGGTATATATATCTATATTTATATACATATTGATCTATAAATACAGTATTGGGTGCTTCGTGATTACTTTGGGGAATAAAAGGAAAACAAGAAAAAAATGCACTGTTTTTTCAAAGCACATGCAAATATTAAATTTCTGCACTTCTCTACTGATTTAAAATGTTATTCCCATCCGAAATTGGTACCTGATTGGGGTATAATCTGCCTGATGCTTTGTAAATAAGCTGAGCACCTCTATTCTCTCTTTGCCACCAGGTTATTCAGTTCAGCTCTGCCATGGCCTGCTTTCTAATTAAAAAAAAAAAAAACAAAACACAAAACCAAAAACCCAAGGTCAACAAAGCTGGCAGCTGGTAGTTAACTCTGTATAACAAGATTTTGATTGCTTTCCTAGAGCATGGAGCATACAGGAAGACAAGTACATTATACATTTAAGTGAAAGCTCAAGACTTATTTCAAGGTCTTCTTTAAATGTATTTATCTTAAAAGATAGGAATATCGAGTAATAATTAAGTAAATAATGAGAGCTTAAATTCACACATTGTAATAAACAAGCATCCAGCAAGAGGGTTACTGAAAAGTAAGACCTTTATTTTCTTTAATGGGGAGGTTGATATGCATATTTATTCTGGAAAAATATATTGCAGAATCCCAAGACCAGTCACTGGAAAGAAAAAATATTGATCAATATCTTTATCACAGGATACTGATAAGGATACTGAAAGCACTGGTTGCATTGTCATCACATTTATAGATCATATTAATTAGCAGGAGTGGCTGACTCACCAAATAGATTTTAATCATAAAGGATCTTGAAAAGTTTGAGAATTGGGCCATCAGAAACATCTTGATGTTAAGAAAAGAGAAATACACAGCTCTACACCTGGGTAGGGTAACAGTGTGGTTTAACTACACCAGAGAGTTAAACCCCACAAAACCACTCCCTCCCTCCCTCCAGACTACTGCTGACCACATTTATCCTTGGCTATAATTCTACATTAAACATGAATAGGGATATCTAGAGGTTCCTTCTAAAGCAAAGGATTAGTTCTGTAATCTGAATATCTGAGCCCCAGTGATTCTCTCTAGTGAAAGTCTGTTCTACAGCAGTATTACATCCATGANCCCACAAAACCACTCCCTCCCTCCAGACTATGTCTGTTCTTCAGTAGTATTACATCCATGTTGACAGGCAGTGACATTTTTGGCTATCATTCAACCCAAACTGTATGCTATTAAACCACCATCTTTGCAAGGATTATTTGGAACCTAGTTTAGTTCCTAGAACAGAGCAAATTCTTCCTTTGGAGGACAGGATACAATTAAACCAATCTGAGTCACTTAATATAGATTATCTACATGTTGCAAGAAGAGTCATGCAGCATTTCCTTAACTCTTGGACCATTTCAACTGTTCAGAGTTTTGTCTGTTCCTACATGGGCACCCTGGAAGTCCCAGGAGTGGGGGGATGTTTACTGCTACCCATTCATTTTCAGGGAAAAGAGTACAGTTTCTCCACCCATAGTGTAAGATATCAGTCATTCCTTGGTCTGAGATGAGACTCTGCCTGAATTGTCATTTCCAGAGAGGGAATGCAATTTAATAAAGACAAGATCCTTCCACACAGCAGATTTTGTCATGTGGAACCAATACTTTATGAATTCCTAAATAAGAAGCCAGATTCTCAAGTAGGGCCCATTTAAGAGCAGCTATGGATGTAATCCATCTTACAGAAGAGCTTGATGTTTTATTTATTTTCCTGTTGTGGTAGTAATTTTCTTTGTGAAAGAGTTGAGAGTGTAAATCTTTTCCCATCACTAACGACTCACAAAACCTTTATGAACCAAAGATATGTTCGTTAATTTTAAATCTGGGAAACTGAGGCATGCATAGATGAAGACACAGTGAGAAGTTTTCCTCATGGTACTGTTCTATGCTAGGGCTGAGTTAGAATTATTAAATTTTAAGGTAATTAAACATATTTTTTCTTTATCACAATGGATAACTGGGATGGTTTATGTCAATCTACATGAATTATAGAATCATAAAATTGCCTTGGTTGAATAGGACCCTTTAGATCATCAAGTTCAACCACCACCCTATCCTGCCATCCATGGCCAACCCATGTCCCTCAGCACCACGTCCAACAATCTTTTAAATAATGCCAGGGATGGAAAGACCCCAGCAAGATCAAATTAAGATTGAAACTTATACTGCTGCCAGTCACAGAGTAATCATTACAGAAAATCATCAGTTTATACCTCAAAAAGTAATCAGTACATTTTATTGTTAAAAATTTAAACACTTTTACATTTTCTTTCTTACACCCTACTAGAAACAGGATATCATGATATCCAGGCACATCTTCTGAGGAAAGAGTCAGAGACCATTCTGTCTGTACATCATTTGATTTATTCAGCACACTCATTTTCTCTTCATCACTTAGCCACTGTTTTATATGTCTGGGTGTGGTTCTTATGGTTTACAGAAATCAAACGTACATCAGCACTTACCATCATATAACCAGGGTTTTAGTGTTATTACAGTTTAACTCTGCACTTTGCTACTACTAAAATCAACTACACCAAACTACTCAATTTAAATAACATGATTTCATAATGATTTAACTAAGTGTTTCTGTGATCTTTGATAATAAAGTACACATAATAAAAATCACTCCTGAATTTTTACTGTTTGCACTGCTGCAAAATTTGAAGACAACTGCTCCATGAAAAACTGTGTTCTTGAAGTTCCCTTCCTACCATTGTAATATGCACTTCAGAAACACCAGGCAGAGCTTGTTTGTAAAGGTGTATGATTATTTAATTTTCCATAGTCTATTTCATCTGATATTTTTGCTTTGTGGACAACTGGGGAGGGGGTGTTAAAAAAAGAAGAAAGCAACCAAAAGATGTTTTTGAGATGGACTGAAGGAAGCCCAACAAGACAAAGAGACCTTTAAACAGGACATCCTGTTCTTCAGATCAGTCTGCAAATGGGCAAAATATCTCTCATGGATTCCTTCAGACTAACCTGCACCATTACAGTTCTGAATTGGGGCAAAGGAGAAATAACCAAACTATAAAGAAAATGAGTGATGTAGAGTCTCCTAACTTAATGTTTTTCAGCATTACTTTTTGTCATCTGAAGTTGTCCTTAGGCTTTATTTTCTATGTTTCAAGATAGGATCCAAACTAGACTACAAGAACTATCAAAACTCTTCATTTTTTGGTATCTATCAGACTTCACTTGTAAATCCCTGGAAAATTGCAAGATGAGACAGAAATACCTAGGACCAGGGACTGTTTTATTTTACACCATTCAAAATCCAAACTCACCCATGAGTCTTCTTTAACATAACTGCTGTCTAACACAGAGTGGTGGATATGTTAGAGGCCTGGGAAAGGCAAATGCAACAATTTCTGCTTTAGCTGCTGTTTCTTACTTGCTGCAAAACCTTGAGCAAAAGGTTTTAGCTTCCTGTGACTCAGTTTCTGCTTTTTGCAGTGCAAGCTCTGCAAGGTAGGTACTATCTTTTCTGGTTTTCTACAGCAGACAGAGCAGTAATATCTCATTCCCACATCAAGCCTTCAGATATTACACCATGGTGAATAATTGAGATTGTGAGAGAAATCAGCCCCAAATCATTTTTCTAAAAAGCTGCTATACCTCATTCTCATTTGTTTCTGCAATTTAGGAAACATACGTTCCACAGTGCACTGAGCCATTTCTAATATGCCCAGCTGTGCAGGTTGATAGGCTAGAGATAAAATGATGCTGCTAATGAAAAACAGCTGCTCATTAGTCAGGAGAAAACTGGGTAGGATGTTTAGAGATACAATTATTTTTACTGTTCTTGTCCCTTTTACGGTTATACAGAAATTATATTATTATCAAATCATGTTAGATGGCGTCTCAGGTTGAACATTTTAAAAATGAATGTGGTTCATTAACAACATGATGAATATTTAAGCAGGATTACAGAGCATAATGAACTTCCTTTAATTTTTTTTAAAATAGAAAAAGACCAATAAATTTGCTAATATTTCACTGGCTAATGTTGCAATTAGGTGTGCAGCATCTTTTCCCAGTTCTCTGCACATCTCTCCTTTACTGCTGACTCTGGATTTAAGTCTGATGCAAAGGGTGGAAAAGCTGTATGGTTTTTCTCTTGAACATCAATCAGGAGCAAACTGTTACCTTAGGTCTAATCTAAGAGCTAAGCAGTCACCTCACCGACAGGAAACACTGGTAAAGGAAAGGAAATAGAGCCAAACTGTCTGCTCTGATGCTCTGTATCTCAAAAGCAAAACAAAATTGAAGCCTCATTCTCTGAATAACCCTTTTTTATCTTACAATTTTTCTCACAAAATTGACTGGAGTTCATAACTGCACAAGACTTCTTCCTTTAAGATTCTTCCACTTTGAGAGGAAAGAAAAGTAAAAGAAATATACATATTATTAAAATTATTTTTAAAAATCTAATGATCTTGATCACTTAGGATTAGGAGCAGTATATGAGAGGGTTAGTTGTGGAAATTTGAATATTTTTACCATGAGTAGGGTGAGCTTAGTGCTTTTAAGTCCACTCTGATAAGACAATCTTTAGCTGAATTTGCTCAGCAGCAAAAGCACCAAAGTGAAAGACATGACAAAGATTTGCCCCACTCTCTGGGGCCAAATCCTTCTCAAGTGTTCCCTCCCCCTCCAGATATAGAGGCAGGGATATCCCACAAAGAATTTGTGGCAGACTCAAAAATCCACACTGGATAGCTCAGCAGAAAGCTTTTAAAAGAGAGAAGCCTGACTGAAAACAACCCTGTAAAAAGATGAGGTATTGGTAAAAAGTTGAGTAAGGCTTACAACTCATAGAAGAGGTTGACCATGATGCAAGGGGAGCAGGGTAGTGCTCTGATGCATTGCAGCTACCAGAGGTACTGTGTTGTTATTTGGAGAGATCTGATTATTGTGAAAGACAGTGGAGTACTGATAAGAGGACACATTTTTGGGGTATATCATGGGAGTTGGATGAGGGAAAAAAGTCTCATCAAAGACAATGTGTGTGCCTTCAAGTCCTTGAAACAAAATATAGCATAATTTGAAACATCTACTCTTTACTCCCAATTTTAATATTTGATGTCAGTGACATGGCCTTTTTTTTTTTTTTTTCCTCTGTAAACCTAAACTGGTGAAATTCGAGAATTATTTCACTGACACTTGCTCAAGAAGGAAAAAGGTTATTTCTCAATTATATCCAATAGAAAATCCCCACTTAAGGAAATATGCACAAGTCCTATAAATGCTGCAAAAAGCAACTCCATTGTAATGCTAATTCATTTATCTGGAACATTTGGAGTTTACCAATAAAAGTCAGCTGTGGAGAAACAGTGAAAAACTCTATCATAGGAAAACTTCAATATCAATAAATGCCTTGTGGAAAATCCTTTTTTATCCCTTGTATTGGAAGTAAAATAAACAAGAGAAATTATCTGCACTAACTCAGAATCCTAATATTAGGACAAAGTCTTTGAGAAAGATCTTCTACAAACATCAAATAAAAAGAAAGTTACAGTCCTGGAAATGTAACAGACTGAGAAGTTAATAAAAGCCAAAAAGACAGGGATGGAGACCAGGTAAGGATGAGAAGCTGTTATCAATAGATGAAAGACATGTTATGTGCTGACAATCTTTTGTCAACTTCTTGTGATTTTTTTTTTCAGTTGCAGAACAATAGACAATTTTGAAGGGCATGGAAACTCTTTTGCAAGCACAGTGGAAGAATTTTTCATTCAAAAGTATAGACTGATTTGGGTTGGAAGGGACCTTATATAGCATTTAGTTCCAACCCTCCTGCCATGAATGAAAACAAAGGTTAAAGGCTCCATCCTCTCCATTACACAGTCCTGCCCAAATGATGTCCAGGTTTAAATATACATGATAAATCTTTAGATTTCATCCAGCACATGTAGATATACACATCTATATACACATATGTTACAAATCTGAATTTCTAGAACACAGTAAACTTGTTAAAAAATAATCCATTGGACATGGTCTTGGCAGCACATACCTCACCTGCACATGTCAGTTGAGAACTTGACACACTGAAGAAGCCATGCTGTTATTACCATTAGTTTCCCTTCTGTTCACTGTCTCTGTGTTTTTCCTTGCTCCCAGACCTGGAGAACTGTGAGAAAGCTACCACAGTCTTTTTCTAAACATGCACACCAGGTATGTAGCCCAGAGCTGCCAGCCCTGTCATGCAAACTGGAAAAGAAATCCCACTGGCCAACATCAGTAGACTATCATCATTGTGCTGAAGCAGCTAACAGAGAATGCTTTGGAATCACAGAATGTCAGGAGTTGGAAGGGACCTTGAAAAATCATCCAGTGCAACACCCCTGCCTAGATTAAATCACACAGGAATGCATGTATCTGGGTTTTGAATGTCTCCAGAGAATGAGATTTCACAACCTCTCTGGGCAGCCTGTCCCAGGGCTCTGTCACCCTCACAGTGAAAAGGTTTTTCTTACATTCAGATGGAACTTCCTATGCTCCAGCTTGGACCCATTGGCCCTTGTCCTATCACTGTCCGTCACTGACTGTTTTACTCTGTCACACACAAAAAATAGAAAAAAATATATAATTTTAAAAACAGTAAATACTAAATAATCAGAACAACCTACTCCTAACACATTCAGTCCTTCATTTTCAAAAGGACTCATCACTGTGCTGTAGCCTAAGGAGACTGGTCAGGCAACAAGGTAGAAACAGACTGGCTGTGCCCAAGTAGAAAAATAAAACAAATAATTTTTCTATCTTCTGATCTCCATGTGGTAGGAGATTCCAGTCTGGCTTTGCAGAATTATGCTACCTACTAGGGACAAATTCCTTTCACCTTGTTAATGAGTGTGATAATTTTTACAGCATTCAAGTCAATAAACCACATCATATTCTGATTAAGTATCTGAGCATCAACTGGGTAAAAAATAAATATTGTGACCGGACTGCAATATTTAATTTTCCAAATTTGTTAATTGTTAATTTGTTAATTTGTTTAGCAGGGAGTTAAATTTTTCTGTGCAACTTCAATGCTGTTTTGTCCTGGCACCTTCAGGAATTTTGCAACTCAGCTATATTCCTCATTATCTAATCTGCTTTTATTCTGTCCCAGGTTTTATGCCAGGGTTCTATCTGAGTACCTTGAGTCTATCTTGTAATAATATATTGACTTATCTAGTCTTAGACCTTAGCCAGCTTTCAAATGACTCATGTCACATTTTGACAGTGCTCTGAGGGTTGGACTCAGTCTATCTCAAACTATAGCAAGCCCTTGGGGATGCAGGGGATGCAGACTGAGTATGAGAGAGAGGTTAGTAGGCTCTGCAATATTTCAGGGAAATCAGCAGTGAAAGATGGGACCAAAATCTGGGGAAGTAAATATATGTACTAAAAGTAAAAGTTGATTGTATGAAAAAATATTAAGCCCTGGAGAGGAGCTGGCAAAACTCACTTATTTCCTATCTTCTGTTTTGTCATGCCAGAGATTAATTTTCATAGATCATGAATACTATCAGGAGGAAGAAAAAAAAAATCTTAACTTAGGCTGAAATAACCATACAGAGCAGGTAACCTGAGTTTTAATTCTGTCAAGCAGCTAAAATTCAACCTGATGCTTCCCACAGGCAGTAGCTAGGGCTGTTAAATTGAATTCAGATTTACTAGATTGGTGCCAGGATCACAGGCATTTTTTTTTCCTTCCACAAAGACGTATATCACATTACTTTTCCTTATTCATGCATCCTCTAAATCTCTGTCCAAATGGGAAGGAAGTACAGTAACTTCTTCAATCCAAATGTGATGTGTGGAAACTTTCTTTCAAGAAATAATCTTACCATTGTGAAGAAAATAATGCACTTTAATAAAGCTCTTTCAGGATTTACATCAATGAGCACAAAAAGGTCAAAGGTGAAAAAGAGAAATATGAAGGGCATGAGGACATGAAGATATCTGATTTGTTTATTTGCACATCTAAAATTTTGAATGTATGAACCAGAGACTTCATAAAATAACCTACCCTGAATTATAAAAGTATAGTTATTCAAAGAATGGCCAAATTAAGCTGTCAATTGAAATAGTTTTTTGCAGGTGGATTATGCTCTCTATTTGTGCTCCCAGAAAGAGAACAGAATAAATTAATCTCAGCAAGCACACTTAAAAAAAACCAAAAAAAAGACCCAAAAAACCCCCACTTTTAAATCTTGTTTTTAATATTTGCTCCTGAATTAAAGTAAAACTGTCTTTAATCAAGAAATGAGGACATTGAAAAAGAAATATAAGTTTTACTCCTTACTATAGTAGTGATTTTGATATAATAATGTAAATGAAAACCCAAGAAAGAGAGGTTTGAATATAGATCTGTGATTTGTATTTCACATATGAGGCTGAAAAGCCTGTTGTGTAAATATGAGTAAATATGAGTGCTATTCCTTATAGCTTCAGTCTGCAATGCAAGGTCCATTTGGCTGAAATGACCACAGTTTACTTTCCATAGTGACTTAGCCCAAAAACTTCAAGGAAAAAAAGAGGGGTTAAGATTGGAATCTTTTGATAAAAATAGGATTTTTTAGACAGTAAGGTAGAAAATTATCATTTGAATATTTTTTTACTATGGATGCGCTTATATTAAAGGTTCAGAGACACTAGATGAAATTACTGTAATAATAATAATAACAATAACAACAACAATTATAAGTATTATCATCAATATCATCCCCAGCCAATGCCCAGGTTGTCTTACTAAAAAGACAAAGGAAGAGTACTGCTTCTCCTAACTACTTCGTCAAAGTGGCAGTTCTTCAGCTCTAAAGTTGTCGCTGGGTGTAACTCTTCGAGAAACAGGGTCTTGCTGGGTCTTCTCTTTTCCTAAACTATAACTTTTGCAATTAATTCCTCATGGTCTCCAAAGATAATGCATTTGGGTTTTGATCCCTGTCCCATCTTAGCTACAAGATAAGAAGAGGAGCTTAGATGTCTTCCATTGACCATCAAAGCTCCTAAGCTGCTCTAGAAAGCAGCTCATAGAAGTTTCTTCCTTTGAGATCCACTTCTCCATCATACAAGCTCCATACAACAGCAACACAGATCCAGGATAGTTCCTTTGCCCCTTACAAGACCAGAAAAGGAAATTTTGTTGAGCTTCTCCAGATTGCACTTAACTTGTCTGCAAACAGAATCATTTTGGTAACTTCAAGTCTCATTAGATCTAGTTGAAGATGCTGCTTCAAGGACCTTTGAAATCAAGACAGCTGTCACCATCTATGTACCAACTGACCATCTTCTTTGAGAGATTTCCAATGTGAGCATCACCTTATGCCAAGACACCTCACATTTAGGTTTTGTTTTTTTTTTTTAACAAACAATATCTGTGCAACAAGTCTCTGGATAACAACACTCCCTGTACTAGGAAAAGGAAAATCTTTTCTAATGGAATAATGGTGGATATTAAATGGTTAAAAGTTTCCTAATAAAGAAGCTCGTACCAATGCTGGTGGCATTTCCCTGTTGGATAGTTCAGGAAAAGGCCTTCATTTTGAAACTAAATCTAATTAGAGTTTGTTTTGGATTCAGCTCCCCTCTTGACTTAACAAGCTTCTGGAAAGTCTAATAAATATTGGCATGAACCTTTTCCCTTTAGGAGTGCCTTGTAAGAACTCTACACTTTGCAGTTCAATGATGCCTCTCTGTGTTGCCTGTGTCACAATGTACAGAAGAGGAAGAAAAACATGGTCAGTACCCACTAATACTTGATAATTTAATGACCGTGTTTCTAAATTTTCTCCAACTAGTTCAGCTGAAGTAGTCACAAAGTTGCTTCCTAGCAGAAAGAGATTCAAGCCCCATTTCACAGTAAACATGTGGTAACTTGGGTTTTACCCTTCCCAAAGGTGACAGAAATGGTTTAAATCACAACGGTTGTACTTCAGTCTGTGCCTACTGACTCGATATACTTCCTATTTCATCAGAAACCATCAGAATTAGAAATTAAATTAAACCTGGTAACTGCAGATGGGAATACTGAGTGCTTCTGAGTGGGCTCTAAGGATTAGAAAGAGAGAACAGAGCTAAGGAGGATGACATAGGAGGGACAAAACAGAGTTTGTTTTGAAGCTTAGTTGAGTTTCATTTGTTGTTTAGGAAAGTATAAAATGTAGAAAAAAAATCAATAGATAAGAGCAAGTTTATACTTTCAAAGACTATTCAGTGTCAGTTTAAAGGGGTGATAAAAATTCACTGTATAATAAGTTGAATGAAATTGGGGTGATGGACAGATTGGAAGAAAAAAAGATGGTATGAAAACTTGTGTTGACTTGGGGGGGAATAAAAAGAATATTTATATACCATTCTCAAAGGTCTTGGTAACTCCTCTCTTCTGCTTTCATATGTATCCTGAGCTACTCTTATATGTCTCTTACTTCTTCATGTTTCTATGTCCATCCATCTTTGTGCCATTGGGTGATGCATTAGTGTCTTTAGCGTTTCAGCTGTGAGGAAAAAGTTATTTATTCCATGGGTATGACAGGAAGAGAATGGGGATGTGATCTGCATTCAAAACATAACAAGTTTATCCTCATGTATTACCTTTCAGCTGATTGAAAATGGCTTTTGAATGAGTCTTTGAACTTCTGAAGTACACTGTATTGTACTTCATTCATAGATGGAGGAAATGCATTAGTGGAATGGAGGACGCCACTACATCTGGAGCACTAAAGAGGTTAGACCTGAAGACTTCCAGTCTGTAGTTGTGAGATGACATCCCTGCTCTTTCATGTGCCAAAGAGTCCAGCTTTGTAGTACTAACTCAGTAGCATGTCTAAGTTTCCACTTAATCGAGTAGTAGTGATGCTGTGAAATAGTGAAGAGATGCTGCTGAACTTTCCGATTTTAGGTGAAATGTGTGTTCATGACACCATTAAGTGCTGCTTCTCCTCCACAACACATGTGAGGATGGTACAAACTTTGATGGCCTGGAAAACAGGCTCTTTCCCATATCATGTATTCTCCAACCCCAAAACCAGATCAGTTCCTATGTGATCCTTGATTATAAAATGGCCAGAGAATCATGAAAGTCTTTAGGGGTACTAAAAGAGCAATGAAGAGAAGTTATATACATGCTTATCTCTAGGCTTATGCAACTAGGGTGCTTGCACCATGGCAGAGAGCCTTTCTGAGGAGCACTTGACTTCTCTGAGGAGTGCCTACAGTGCAGGCACAACCTTAGCTAGCTGGTGCTTTGCTGCTGATTCAGCCATGGTCTTGTACTAAAGAGATTTGTTCTACAGAGAAATAACTGCTACAGGGTACTTTTCTCCCTTAACACATAGATTTTTCAGTGAGTGTGATTAAGCTTGGATAAGTGTCTATAACACACACAAATCACAATAAACAACATTAAATAAGTAATAAAATTTTATTCATATACATATACATATACATATACATATACATATACATATACATATACATATACATATACATATACATATACATGT
>VXBZ01009986.1:14980-37747 GCA_013399135.1 Heliornis fulica | reverse complement strand
GTTATGTTATGTTATGTTATGTTATGTTATGTTATGTTATGTTATGTTATGTTCTATATTTTAGAAGGCATACACTGTGTAAATACTAAGAGGCCAATTACTGGAGTCTTTTCTGATAAGACTGAAGAAAATAGTTTGAAAAGTACTCAAACAATAGCAGGAGAATGGTTTACATAAAGTTATTTTTTTCTTTGTTTTTTTCACTTTCACCTTTTTTCATGTTCCCCTGTGTTTATGATACATCATGAAAGCTCATAGCATGCTTCATATATGAACATTCAATTTTGCTCTTCAACTGGGCATGTGCAAGCAAAACTCGATGCAAAAGAAATTTGCAGCTGCTTTAGAGGGACCTGACTATTAAAGGATGAACCCAAGATCTTCTGCCTGTTCTTCATACCACGCAGCTACACAACCACTCTGATCTCACAGCAATAAAGTCTACAGAGACAGCATGTTTCTAAGTTGTTGGATTCACCATTTACCATGACTACACACTTTCTGTACAGTCACTGACTTGTGTCCAGTCAGACTGGAGTGTGAAGGGGAGAACAGTAGAAGTTTTTCAGCAGACGGTATCTTTTTGGAAGGTGCTTGTACATTATTCTGAAACCAGTGAAATTAATGCTGGGTACGGCACTGAAAATAAGCTTGTTTTTAAACTGTAACTGCAGTCACTGGCATGCTGTTTGCCTGGGCACTGGACAGCACAACAATGGGCAGCAATGCCATTTTCATTCCTCAGTGCTTTCTTTTTCCCAGCTGGAGTAATCATCCTGGCTCTCAAGAGCTGACATCCTCACTCTTACCTAGAAAGTAACATTAAAAGCAAACCCAAAAATGCCATTTAGGTCCTCCTGGGATGTTTGACTTAATAATTTTAGTTTAAAAATAGAATGTTCATGCATCCAATTTTGCTGTTTATGTGTCTTTTTTTTTTTTTATAAAAGCAATGTGAATTCTTCTGACAGAAGGAAAATTGAATTCTTTTTCAGATTTGCTGCTTGATATTCAAATAGTACTTAGGTAACAGAGGTAGGTACTAGTCACACAGGTTGTCAAATCTCTCAGATTCTTCTGTGGGTAAAAAGGTAAAATGAGGACAAAAATTCAATCTAAAGGTTTTTTTCTTTTTTATTGCATAAGGGTACAAGGCCATGACTTCAAAGAGTTAGAGGGACAGTAAAGGAAAGCAATTTAATACTCAAAAGTGCCTGCAAGCCGTAAACCTTACAAAGTTACCTTGTACTGTCATTGATTTGCAACCATTTGGCCCTGACAAACTGTCAAGTGTTTGTGTTTTGATCTCATAAGTCTTGACCCTTGGTCATGAGTTTCCAGCTCACAAGAAGCTTGTGATTAGCTAGCCATGCAATTTAGCTCTACTTGCACATGCAAATGAGTGCAATAGCCTCTTCTGTCCCTGGATGGGGCAAGATACAGTAGATATTTTCCCAATCTCCATTGAAATATTTAGTTCTGATCACTGTTGAACATTTCCAGAAGGTGGCCCAGCAGAGACAGAGAATCACAGAATGTCAGGAGTTGGAAGGGACCTTGAGAGATCATCTAGTCCAACCCCAATGCCTGAGCAGGATCACCTAGATTAGGTTTCTAAGGACTAGAAGGGTGTCTAAGATCAGCTGGCTGGTAAAACAGTAGTGTTAAAGAAAATGACTTCTGGCAAGTTCAGCACTTTACTCTTTTGTTCCCATTCAAGAAGAGGACATGCTGAAATTGCCATTCCTTATTGCACTCCCACTCCCGCTGGCCTCACTCTATAGCTAAAACCAGTAGGGCTCTCCACTCTTCAATCCAGCAATTCTCAGTCCAACAGGACTCCATGACTCTGTTACGTGCTGATGAGAGTTCAGAAAACTGGTGGTGAGAGCTGGAGTCAGAGGGTACTTTCCTCTCTGCCTTGCATGCCAGAAAACATTGAGATCCCTGTGATGGACCACCTGGTTTAATGTGAGTGTGAGGCATTTTGTTTTTCAAGTCTATGAAGTTAAAAGCTATTAAAAGGCAGCTGCTTATTGACAAGCTATCAAATAAATTTGGAATGCATCCTGCTGTGTAGCCATCTGATGAAGCTGAATGGGAAAGCTAATGACCCTAGCGATACTCTTGCTATAAAACATGTCCTTTATTTCAGCACTTGAGGTTTATTCCTTAGTAGGGCAAAGAAGGGGAATGTAATGCATCCTATTTTCCTCCAGCACAGAATTGCATGTGTATGTATTGGTTACAAACCGCCCAGAATACTTGTTCTTTATGGCCTGCCATGCACTTCTCCTGCAAGCTTGATAGCAAAACTGAGCTAGCAGTCTGTAGCAAGCAAATCAGCTCATGATTTCCTTGAATTTCTGTTATTTGGAGTTATTCCTCAAATATGGAGTGGAACATCAGTTGGGGTATATCAGTTAATTAGCTCTGCCAGTTTTTTTCCCACTGACCCAGTTTTTATAAATAATTCAGAGCCTTTTCATGCTCTGTGTGCTGCAGTGGTGTAACTATCTGTAGAGTTTTGCTGATAGTGACATCTCATATAGTCATGTGAGCAGCTGGGATAAAATCAGAGATTTATTTTTATTAGCATGACAGTTTACATGGTATTGCTTGTGTCCTCTAATTGGATGAAAACTGAGAACATGATTTCCAATAGCAAAAATGCATTTGGAAAAAACTTTCTGGCGAAGACTATGTTTTTCTCTTTTTTTTTCTGTACAGCACCCAACACAATAGCATCCTAGTCCTTTGCCATGCATTTAGAGTTAGCACAATTCAAATAATAATTCCAAACTGAAATACATCCATGTGCAGAAGGTAATTTTCTGTTTAAACTTTCAAAATGAAGAATGTAATCCATTTTTTCTTGCAATGGGATACATTACACTTAATGCAAACCTCCGCTATTTGCTGAAGTATTGGCTGTTTTCTTTAACACTGTTGCACAAGGTAAGAAGCAAATACAATGCAGGCATTAGGTATACTTTACTCATAGATATCTAACTTTAGCTGACAGCAAGAACAAACACTCCCATATGTGTAACTGCACATCTGTCTCCAGTCCCATATACACAATCAATAATACTGGCACTTAGAGCCATACATTCCTGATTTCACAAGTCAGCTCAATAAAACACCAACAAACCACAATGTTCAGGTAAAATGATTCAACAAATGGCCTTATTTTTATTTTTATAAACAACTGAGGAGCTGGTGAGAAGAACCCAGTGGCAGTGGAAGAGATGTCAAACATGGACGAGGACATATTAGGGAAAGGTCATTTCTGAGGATCAGGAAAAAGAGGGAATGATAAAATCCAAAATCTTTATTTGTTCATATCCCTTCTTAACCACCAACCCCCATATTGTCCCAAATCCACCCCAGCTTCCCTCATTCACATAAACTCCTCTTTAAACCTACTTATTTTTGTTCCAGTATGTAGCATATGCTACCATTCATCCTAGGGTTGCCAATAATCAAAGTTTAAATCTGTGCCTTGGTACAGAAGATCAAGCATGGTTGAGGACAAGTGCATTAGAAACCCTTAAACACAATGGTCTGAAAGAAAGCACTATCTCAACAAATCCCACAGCCATTTGCATGAAGAAGCTGCAAGGCTTTATATCAGGGAAGGAATATTATATCCAAGACATACCTTACTTACTACACAATTTTCCCTAAGTATCTATTACCATCTACAGTCAGGTATAGGACAACCAATTATTGCAACCCATATGGCCATAGTGATGTCTTGTCTTCTCAGATGATGCAAAATCAAATCAGTGCTGAATTAAGTGGTAATTCTCTAATTCATCTCAGTTTGCTATGGCTACCTAAGCAGACTATTAGGACCCTGGCTATTTCTTACATTATGATCCTCCTACAGCAAGCTGGAGGCTGCCCCCTAGGTTAGTAGAGACTAGGGAGAGATTCTTGATTTCCCCAAGTAGTTCTGGATATTTTAATCAAATACAAAAGCACACTATGACTAAAACTCTTACAGATACAAAGGGAGATTAGATTTAGACACTTAAAATCAGGTTACACGTGTTACCCTTAATTTAATATAAGCAATATTGTGAAAGGGGTGTTTTCAGAGATCAAGACAACCAACCTCTGATGCTTTGTGAAGGATGGAATGTAGATGACATAGTCTTTGGTATCCTACAAATTTAGAATAACTTTTAATTATTAATTATTATGTTTTAATCATTAGGTTTATATTATTAGATTATTTTTAATTAATAGATTTATTTAAAATAAAGGTCATTACAAGTCATCTGGCCAGATAAATCACTATAGAACTGGAAAACAGGAAAATGTTAAGATCCCAAGTGCCCTTTAATACATGGCCTTTGGGTAATAGGATGAACTGAGATCTTTCTCTACTGTTCAACCTTCTGTGACACATCTAAAATGAAATGCAGAAGCTTTTCCATGGAAGTCCTGCTTTGGGTTTATTTAGGATTCCACTTCTTGGGAACTGAGTCTCCATTTTTACTTCACTGCAAGTTGGTCAAACATAAGTCAGATCTTTTCTGGGTTCCCTCCATATTACCATCCCCAAACCAAGTTAGTAAACCCAGCTGAGTGGGTCATTTCTCTTGGGTAACACCTAAGGGTTACCCAGATGGGCACAGGCTCTAACTGGTGTCTGCACAGCATCACTGGTCATCTCATCCCTAGGGACAATAGGGGCTGAAAACAGCTCTGTCACTCTCTGAATTCTGAGTTCTGGGTTGCAGTGCTTGGCATCCCAGCAATAAATCTCAGTGCTGTAAATATGTATACCCACATGCTTGGCTTTTATCTCTGAGCAGGCAGCTGCAGAAGAGAAACCCCTCAAGGAAGAGCACTTTCTAACATCCATCGCTGACTTTTGCTATGAAATGGGCACTTTACAGCTCCTCCTGGTCACAGGGGGAGTGTTTTGTGTCTGCTTTGTGACAGTTCCAGCTATAACAATTTAACATACTCTAGTGCCAAGGGCTGTAGCTAAAATCATGTCCTGCATGCATCTAAATTAGTAACCACAGTTTTGGGTTTGGGTTTTTTTTTTCTGATTAGGCAACATCACCACAAATAAAGGACGACTGAGAGCATTTTGCAGCACCGAGGCCAGCAGTGACCTGTGTTTATACAATTAAACTCCCTTAGCCTGTAAAATGAAGGTGCTGCATCCAGACTGCCTATTGGGAATGGCTTTGGGGTTGTGCCAGCTACCAAACAGCATCCAGAAATTGTAAGGACACTGCCCAGGCTAAAACCACACTAGAGACTGTCGTAAAAGAATTTATCATCAAATTCCAGCATCCAGCAATGTCCACTTATAACCTCACTGTATAAGGACCTGGATTCCAGACAACCTAGTAGCAAGTGACCTGTAACACTTGACATTTGTTTGAAAATCTGTCACAGTATTTGCCACAACAAGCTGAGCTGGTGTGCACAAGAGCTGTTACTTGCCTGTGAATATTGCAAAATTCTGGGCTTCAAGAGTGCCTGGCAACTGTAAACTCTGCTGAGCAAATGTAGAATTTCTAAGGAGTGTGGAAGATTATTTTTTTCATAGATCTTTCATTTACTGGGTGTTGCCTTCATAAAATACTCCATTTTCCATGTAGAATATTAAGTGATCAAAGCATCTCAAAGCAAATGGATTTGCAAGTATGTTGCTATGCTATTAACATGCTGAAAGCCCTTTCTATCAACAGTTTTGTAATAGCTGATTGGAATTACAGTTATACAGAATCAAACTTTGAAATATGGCGACTGTTTATTTAATGTCAATTATTGTTCCACAAATTTTTTGTTCTAGAAACTCTCACGGTGGTAATTCTTAAATAGAGAAAATACACAATTCTGCTCTCTCTTGAGCTTTGTATAACACAATATTATGAATATTCTATGTGTTGTTTTTTTTTAAAGTGATGGAAATATGAAGTTGTCTTAACAAAGCACGGAGTCAGGCATTGTTATTTTTAACCTTTATGGGGAAACAGAGCAAATAGCCCACCCACTCAGAAGGAAATAACAATACTTCTTATTAAACAGAATTGTTTCCATGGGATTGTAGGGCTGAGAGTATAGAGACAATAAAGTTCCTAGCCAAAACGTCACTTCATCTTCCTGCTTTATAATCACCCATTGTACAGCTGTTTCGCTCACAATGTGGATGGCAGATCTCTATAATAGGGTTTTAGAACCTCTAAATTTGCTAATGAAAAGTATTTAATCCCTGCTCGCCAAGACAAATCTTTAATTGGAAAGTCTGCTGGTGCTGCTGCACTGCCAGCTTTATGTAAGAAGCTGGGCTCCATTCACACGCATTCGGACACCATGGTTACCAGCAATGTTATGCAACAGGGTGGGGAACACAGATCCGGAGCACTGGTTGCCACCAGAGCTGTCGGGATAATCAATGATTTGTATCCTTGCTTCCATCTCCTTGGTGAGGCAATTAATAAAATAGCAATAGACCCCTTGGAAATGGAGCCTGTTTGCTCCTAATTTAGAGGTTCATCATTATTCACTTCATCTCCTGGCCCTGCTTCTGCTGCCTTAGTCACACCACCAAAAGGAGTTAGGTCAAAAAATCACAGGATGTTAGGAGTTGAGTCAAAAAATCACAGGATGTTAAGAGTTGCAAGGGACCTCGAGAGATTATCTAGTCCAAACCCCCTGCCTGAGCGGGGTCACCTAGTTTAGGTCACACAGAAATGCATCGAGATTGGTCTGGAATGTCTCCAGAGAAGGAGACTCCACAACCTCCCTGGGCAGCCTGTTCCAGTGCTCTGTCACCCTCACAGTGAAAGTTTTTCCTTACCTTCACATGCAACCTCCTATGATCAGTTTTGACCCAGTGCCCCTTGTCTTATCCCTGGCTATCACCAAAAAGAGCCAGTCTCCATCCTCCTGACTCTCTCCTTTCACATACCTAGAATCGATAAAGAGGCCAACCCTCAGTCTCCTCTTCTCCAAGCTGAAGAGACCCAGCTCTTTCAGCCTGTCCTCACAAGGAAGATGTTCCACTCCCTTAATCATCTTGGTNTCCCTCATCCAGGTCATCAATGAATACATTGAACAGTACTGGTCCCAGTACCAACCCTTGAGGGACTCCACTAGTTACAGGCCTCCAGCCAGACTCTGTCCCATTAATGAAAACTCGTTGGCTTCATCCATTCAACCAGCTCTCAATCCACCTCACTACTCTGCCCTCCAGGCCACACTGCCTCAGTTAATCCACTTAACTGTGGTAGAGTGTCAACGAAAAACCACTTCCACAGCCCTACCATCATCCATGCACCTGGTAATATCCTCATAAAAGACTATTAGGTCAGTTAAATGTGACCTTCCCTTGGTAAAACCATGCTGACTACTCCTAACAGCCCTCTTATCCTTGATGTGCCTGGAGACAGCACCAAGGACAAGTCAAGTTGTTCCTTCACCTTTGCCGGGATGGAAGTGAGGCTGACCAGTCTGTAGTTACCCGTTTCCTCCTTCTTGACCTTTTTGAAGACTGGAATGACATTTCCTTTCCTCCAGTCCTCAGACACCTCTCCCATTTCCCAGGATTTCTGACAGATGAGGGACAGTGGCCTAGCAATGGCTCCTGCCAGCTCCCTCAGAACCCTGGTGTGCATCTCATCAGGACCCATGGATTTATGGATGTCCCGACAGATTAACTGGTCCCTGATCCAGACTCCCACCATGATATCTGCCTTGTTGGCCTTCTCCCTGATCCTTATGTATAAATACTCAACCCATTAATAACCTTCATTAAATTCTAAACAATCAAAGCAGTCCTTAACATAATCACCATTTCATCACCTCTCCTTCATTTTCTGTCCCTTCTGAAGAGTTTATGCAATCTAACCCAGCACTCCAGTTGTATGAGTCATCCCATCATGTTTTTGTGATGGAAACTATATCATAGTTTTCCTACTGCACAGTTTTCCAGCTTCTCCTGTTTGTTGCCTATGCTGCTGGCACAGGTATAGAGGCACTTCACTCGGGCTACTGATCCCACCACCTTTTTGAGGGGAGAAGCCACAATTCTCACTTGACCATTTTCAGGCACTTCTGTGTTTTCTTTGCCGTTACGTGGCTCTCCACCTCCTACCTCCACTGAAATAGCAGACCAAAGAACCTCACTAGGATTCTATCCTTCAAACTTTGACATGCTGCCCTCAGGCTTATCTCTAGTGGCCCTGGTTTTATACTTTTCCTTCATCATACTAATAACCAGACAGTTAAACTCAGCTTACATAATCTTGATGAAATATAAAAACAAGGTTATAAAAATGCGATTGATTCATAAAAGTTATGTTAGGAATAATCAGTGTGTTATGTAGAGAGTTGCATAGATATAGGTATAGATGCAGCTACATCCATTCCCTTACCAAAGATGATCAAGTAGAAAACAAGGTACACTTAATCTTCTACCACAGATATTTTTTTTTCCTTCAGTGCCAAAGACAGTATTTCTGTGAATAAACTGGGAATAACAAAAAGTCCCTTTCACTCTGATTGCTCTTTACTGACACTACTTCTACTATAAAAATAGCCCACAGACTTCACGAAATTTAACAAAGTGCAGATTTTTGACAGCAATCATTTCTGAATTTAGAAATATTTTCTTTTATTTACAGTCAGATGTGAAACAAGACAGAGAAAAACAAATCCACCAGCCGCTTTTATAAATTCTACAAGTTTCACTGCAATAAAATCAAATGATGTAGATTTGACACGGGAGCAAAAGATGTGATAACAATATATGTGCATTTTTGGGGATGGGGGAAATGAGAGAATGAACTAATTGCATTTTTATCTTAAAAAGAAGTTAATGAATTACCATTTCAAAGTGGGATTTACATATTCCATCACTTTGCGAAGATTAGCTTCTTCTTTGATAGTTTTTTTTTTTCTTTCTCATTTTATTATTCTGCCTTTTGGATGAGATACTCAAACAAAATAAAATAAGAAAAAAAAAAGCAAAGCTTGCAAAGCCCATTCCTTTGCAGTCATTAAAAGATCCTGTGGCACTTTCCACAAGAGCTGAAAGTGTTTTAAACGTCAGTGTCCTGGCAAAAGTCCAACTTGGGTAATTACATTCCGTCCTGCCTCAAAGAAATCCTTTCCTCAAGCTATAATTTCATTCGGAGACATTGTTCCACACTTCTCTGCCTGGAAACGATTGCTCCGTGATCTCAGCTGCCACATTGCAGAGAGGAAATAGCTGCATTTTAGTGCAAGTAAGTGTTTTCTATAGACTCACTGTCATTCAGACTTCCACACTATGCACCTGAGTCCAATACACACTATACATCTGCCTACTCACAGTATGCACCTGGGTGAAGCCCTCAATATGCTATATACAGTTGACTTCTATAGGAACTATACAGAATATTGCACTATATTTCACAAAACAGCAACTGCAGTCATTTGTCATTTGTTGTACATGAGCACCTTATGGTTGACACAGTTTGTAAAAAATTTTTGAGATTTCTAATTTCCTTTCTGATAAAACATTATAACAAATGCTTCAGAAATGCAAAATAGCAATAAAGCAAAACAGTCTTTTGACAAGATCTAAGTCCCCTTCACATGATGAGAGGAGACCTCAAAGTGACTTTTCAGATTGTGTCCATGGAAGGAAAGGTAGAGGTTATGTTCTGCAACTGCATAATTTATGGGGTGGGAGCATCTTGTATAATTGTAGACAAAAGATCTATATTTAATCTAAAGTAGGCTTCAAGATTACTCTGCCATCAGTGGGGATCAAAAGTCCCATAATTAAACCATCCATTCATAAAATGGGTGTCCAATAATATGAATGCACTGTCCAATCTTTGAAGTTACTGTAGATAAATTATGCAAGATGCTGGAGCCCTCATCGCTGGTGTTGAGTGAGATGAGTTGCACCCAGAATGGAGAAGATCTGAACATGAATCAAAACCCAGGGTGTTAAAATGAAAAAAAAAAAGAGCCTAAAAAGAGCCTGCTGTAGCACAGCTTGAGTAAATGATGAAAGCTGTCTGACACCCAGAAGACAGAAAACCATGCAGAAGAACAGTCCTGCTCTTTCCAGGTGGCTGAATCATAGACCATTTTCATGAATCTGCTTAAGGGAAATGGTCTACTAATTCAGAAGCAAAACTTGTGTCCTCTGATTCCTAGATTCTACAGAAATCTCAGGAGAACACTTCTGACTATGTCAATCCTCAGCATCCAGATGTTTCAGTATGGGACTGACATGCCCACAGGCAAAGGGATTCAGCATCTAAAGCAACATATTTATATATGTGCATATATATATAATGTATATATATATATACATCAGGACCTATCTCTTAACTTCATATCTTAAGAGGGAATTTTCCTTTTTCTGAATGGGACTATGCCAGGAGGATTAAATTCCAACATCACTAGTTTGGAAAGAGATTATGTCCTTGACTTGATGTCACTATTTTCTTTCCTCTTAATTAAACAGAAAACTCAACACAGGGGAAAGTATGAGAGAGAGAGCAAGAGGGAGAGAGAAAAGAATTAAGGGGAAGCTGACCAGAAAAGTCAAGCAGTTCAAGTCTTTTAATTTAGTATTTAAAAGCTTTTCTGTGAGTCTGCTTCTCAGAGATATGGCTGTTAAAGAAAATGGATTTTCCTACTTCCAGCAAACCACAATATATGTACATATTTATACACACCCACAAGCACACACACAAATGTACAGAGAGGAGGAGGAGAAAAATTATACAGAGAAAGATGTTGAAGTTGTATCAAAAGAATAAGACATGGAAAGAATCTTTTCTGAAAAAATCCATTTTGTGAATCCATGACTAATCCCTGCAGAACATACACACATACACACACACACACACACACGCACTCACAAAAAGAAAGGTAAAGAGTGAAACAACAGAGCTGTACTTAAGAACATATTTAGCTCTTGAGATATATATTCAGGATTGCAGCTAACCCCTCTGGTTTGTAAGTTGCCCATCCTTTTTAAAGTACATTTTAAAATAATGTATTTTAAAAGTCTGTTTGGAAAAAAATAAATGAACATCCAAACCCCACCAAAAGGCAACACAGGCATCTTGTGGAGAGGGAGAGAGTTGAGAGACCAGACTAAGACAGAGTAGGGAAAGGCAGTTCACCTTTCAGGTTTATCAGATATTCATGGTACTATTTGTACCTGGAATCTATATACAGTCTTAGGACCTGCCACTGTGGAAGACATCACAGAATCAGAGAATCATGGAATGGTCTGGGTTGGAAGGGACTGCAAGGATCATCAAGTTCCTACCCCCTGCATCATTAAAGGAAGATATGTTCAAGGGACAAAGAATGAGGATGTCTGAGGGTAAAACAAATTTGGAGGTAATTAATTGGCTGTGATTCTGATGCTCAGGTCATGAACATGGCTGCTCTCCAAGGAAGTCCAGAGTTGTTTGGTAGTCTCTCCAGCTGACACAATCTCATGAAGGTCTCCCTTGTCATTAATATACATTTCAAGGATCAAAAAAGAGCCAGAGAATCAAATAGCTTGAGTTGTAAGGAGTTTCTGGAGGTCCCTGATGTAACCTATCATATGAATCACTCTTTGGTTCCATAAGAAGATGTAAATAGATGTAGGAAGGACTAACCCCTCCTTTTGCCCTAAGACATCTGGCTACTTAGTACAGCTGGTTGACTGTGATTTCTCCAGCAGTATTTCAGATAAAGACATACTTTCACACATCAGTGTACACACATGCAGACATAACTTGATAGGTCTTCTAAGACTGGATGGACAAGTAAGCACAAATGAATGAATAAATGAATGTGATGTATATATTCACTTGTCCTTATACACATCAACAGAATAATTCAGTTTTCCACAGTTTTGTTCTCGCTACAAAAGAAACAGTGTGCCTACATCAGAGAAAAACTTTTGAACTGTATGAGGACCAGGGTCACCATCAGACCAAAATGCTGTGGGTTGATAAATCTTACATCAATGTACTGTTGAAGGCAGCCCTGAGTATGATGAGGCCATACAGTGCTGTCACTGCAATTGTTCACACACATGACAAAAGGTCTCTACACAATTTTTCACCTTTTGCAAAATTCACTCAGCTGTGGTCATGTTTCTCCTCCTCATTCAGTCCATAAATCCATATTTTGTCACCTTGTCTAAAACAGCATGATTTCCAGAAGAAGAGAAAAGCAGAGTAAAAATTAAAGCACCTTCAGGAAAGAGGGGAGACAAAATGTGGAAAAACTAGCTTTTTCAGACAGATCTGAAAATGTAGGTCATCTATTGCTGGGCTTGCATGGCTTCCATCCCAGGCCTTTTTCTGACAACTTTTTAGCTAGCCCCTTTCTTTCTCCTTTTAGCTTTTGCTTTTTCAAGCTCCAGCCCGCCTCCTCCCAGCCAGCTGTGTATATGAAATGACTCTGGGACATGCTGGCAGGGAGTAGGTTTAAAAATAAACATGGTGATATTCACCAGGAAGACACTGCAGGCTACAGACTCCTTTCTGGGTGATAAAGATTTAATTATTGCATGCTGGCCTTCCTTACCATCACACCAGCTGTAACAGGTGCCTGAGTTTCATCTTTCCTCCAGCTTTTTCTCAAGGTAATTAAATCTTTATCCTGGAGATAGGTATGTGCAGGTATGAGAGTCTCTTCCTCCTTTAAAAGGTGACATTTTTATTTTTTATTAACTCCACTAATCAGCAGAAGAATTATACATAAACTAAGCTAGGGAGGCTGCAGGGAATCCAAGGTTTTACATGGTACTGTGTTTGCCTATAAAATAATCCCATTCTGGAGAAACCTGCTATGGTTTTGATTTTAAGCACAGGTTGTGTTCATTTTGCGATCCTGATAGCTTTATTCCACCCAACCCTGGGATTTATTTCTAATCCTGAGCAAAAGGTTTTTCCATGGGAGAGAAAGAGGCTGCAGCAATGAGGACAAAGTGCTGGCTTGCAGGAGGATTTTTTTCCTCAAGCTCATTAAGTGACTTGGGGCATGACCCTCCATGGTGTATTTTATAATGGATCTCAAGTATCTTTGATCACAGTGTGATCAGATGCTCCTAAAGTCTCTCTGTATTTCCTATCACCAGACATAGCACTACATGTTTTATAAGAAATACTGTATGGAAAACAATGGCATTAAAGTGTTGTGGTTCCAGAAACGTGAGTTTCATATGTAACACTTCAAAGGTGATAAAAGTTAATCTTGCTTGATGTTCTACAGGTGAATGGCTGGAAAAAATATGTTGAAAGAGTCAAGCTGAGCAACACAGGACAAAGCTGGTATTTGGGTAACGTGTTACCTTAACCACACATTGTCCTCTTTTAATATGTGCACCATTCATCCAAGGAACAGCTTGATCTAGGATGCATTGGAAAAGATATATGAGTGTAAGGGGAGACAGAATATCTATATAAAAGAAAAATCAATTTGGAAGTAGTATATACATAATGGAAATCACACTCAACCCAAAAAAGTCCATGAGACATGAATTACTATTCCCTCGGAGGAAACTGCATATGATCTTGTGCTCTTCTGTTACTGTCAGAGACAAAAGATCAAGCTGAACTAAGTTTTGATTTTACTCAATGTGCCCATTCTTATGTGCCTGTGCAAACGCTACTATTAATGGAACTCAGGCAACCAACCTTATATTACTTTCCCCATATGAGAAAATGGAGGTGGACTCATTTTTGACAGATCATTAGACATACCTCCAACCCCAGTATTTTATCTTTGTGCTTTGAATATCCATGTTCAATTCTTTAAGGTATACAAAAATTGAAGGCAAATGACTCTGACTTCTCCCCTACTGTCCCATGCTTGGGAAAAGAAGTCATTGGTAAAAGAAACCAACATTGACTTAGAAGGAACAAGCATAGGAGGGTAAATTATAGGTTTCAAAGTTTTAACACATAGAGCTGAGAAATATTTTTTCTGTACCAAGCCACCTTTAGTTTCTTTTGTGCCTGTCAGTAAGGTGTCATTTGTACTGGCTACTGAATTAAGACAAGGCTGCAGATCAATAAAGATTCAAGAAAATATGTTTCATATTTTTCTTCTTCAGTGTAGTTGTTACTGGGTCTATAAACTCTTAAGTTATAGAATAGGATCCTGAGTTGTTGTAAACTGGCTTATGTGGATTGTTACCACTTACAGCTTCACTCAAAATTAGTTCAGTTGATGCACATTCAATATTGAGGTACCATATTGTACCATCTTGATTTGCTTCAAGAGATGTTTCACTGTGAAGTTTCTGGCAATTTCCTGAGACCCTTAGGGTAGCAGAATCTAGTCTGTTATTGCAAGCCTATATCCCCTGACTACTTACAGACATTTATCAAACTCCATGAAGCCCCATTTTGGTTTCTTTTTCACCCATTGTTCTTACTGAAAATCTGTTTCCAGAACATGAGTATGTTAATGATTAGGTATGTTCTTCTAATTGCCAGCCTAAATTTATTCATGGGCAGTTTATTCCTCATTTGCTTTTCTGCAAACATTGTCTCTGCACTGATTTTCTTACTATTACACCTTCTTGACTTTGTATGTAGTTCAGACCTTCTAATGAACACTGCCTCTGTTCTGTGCTTCAATTATGGGAAACTCTGAGCAGGAGCTCCAGTTCGAGCATGCAACTGGGACTTCAGTAGGTGCTTAGGCACTTTCAGAATTGGAGCTTTAAATGGTGGGATTGTACCAATAAAGGTAAGAAATGTTCTCCACCAACTGTTTTACCCTGAAAAGGAGAAGAACAGGAAATAAAGCAATTGGAGCTTGGGGAAAGGAAGGAGATACTGAACTTCTTGCTACGCTTTCTTTCCACTTTCTCTTGGTCTAATAGTTGTGCAAGTCACTGATTGCTGGAATGGTAAATAGCTAAAGATCTTACATCCTTACTCTCTCTTCTGAAGCAGTTACTACTGGCCTATGTCAGAGAAAAGATACCAGAATAAATTCAATAGATTTCTTGGTTGGAAGGGACCCTTTAGATCATCAACTCCAACCATCACCCTAACCTACCATCCACTACTAAACCTGATCCCTCAGCAACATATCTAACCTAAGTATGGCTATTTTTGTGTTGCTTGTATCAGCTCACAATTAAACCAAACATTATAGTTCAATTCACATCAGAGAAGGGATTTTCTTTCAAAAAGAAATGCTAATTAAAAATGGTTAGAAGAAAGAAGTCCACTTTTAAGCAGAAAAAAAGAGACTTTTTTTGTTTGATGCTATTTATGCTTCCCAAAAGAATCCTACTTTGTAGGCTTGGTCATAAATAGCACTCAGTTGAGACAATGTTTTATTACAGTGCAGGGAAAGTTGTCATTTTCACATGAGTTTTCCTCCAGAGGTGGTTGGGAAACAGAATTTCTCTCCTCTGGGAAATTTTAGCTTCTCTGAAAACAGTTTTCATTTGTCAAAGAAAATTTTAAAATTTACCACATAGTGTAAATTGCCTATCAAAACGGATTGAACCATAAACATTTTTAGTTTCTGAAGTAGAGTATTACAGTTAATCCAGAAAAAGAAATGTTAAACTTATTTTTGAGACAAAATTAGAATGATTAAAATAATTTACCAAAATGAAACAATCTTTACAAGGATAAATAGAATTGGGTTTTGATCTGTTTTTACAGTTCAAAATTGCAGTATTTCAGCTAGAGTGCTTTTTTATGTAAGACTAAAAGCTTAATCGAAAACTTTTCAGCAAGCTATGTCTATATGCAAAGTGACCAAGAGACAAAAATAAACATACCTAAAATAGATGGCACTCACTGTGGTCATTTACAGAGATCTGCTGAATACTGTCAGCTTTGGATGGGTAGTCATCTGTGCTTCAGGTTTGGCCATACCAGGGCTGGTTGATGACCTTCAGATCTGTCAGAGGAGCATGCTCATGTCCTCATTGAGTAGGGTCAGCTAATTGCAGGGCAAACTGGATGTTCCACATGAGACGATACAAGACTTAAGGTCACTCCTGAGTTGGTCTAAGGATCTAGGATTTCTAGAGGACTTTTAGGCAGTTGACATGAAATCACAGAACAGCTTGGAGTGACTGTGTCTGACTTTCCTACATATTGTATCTCCTCACCCCGACATAACCTCCAGATGTTGCTTGCATCCATCCCTGAAAGCTTTACTTGCCCTCCATCAGGGTCTCAATGGTATCATATTCAGGGGTTCAGGTGTTTCAGGTGTTTCATCTTCCAGCTGTACCATTGTGTAATAAAATGTATGGGGACACCTTTCCAGGTAAGTCCTAGTAACCACTCATCTGTTGGTTTTTTTGGTTTTTTGTTGTTTTTTTTTTTTTTTTTTGGTGGGTTTTTTATTTTTGTTTGTTTTGTTTTGTTTTGTTTTGTTTTGTTTTGTTTTGTTTTTCCACAAAGCCTATTCTGCATTTAAAAGGTCCTTAGGCACATGCTTTCTGGTGGACTTGGCATTACAATGTTAAGTATTGGACTGTATGATCTTTTCCAACCTAAACTATTCTACAATTATATGATTCTTTGCACTCAAATCCATCAAATTCCTGTGAGACAGTGAGACCTGAAGTTCACCTTTCTCCATGGTCTGCTGCTTAAATAGAGGCTGGGCTGCTCTAGGCAAAAAATGATTACTGGCCTGAGAAGTAATATTTCTGAATGGCAGAGTAACAGGATGATAACTCTAGCCCTTGAGCACCAGGAGGAGCTGATGGTAAAACAGGCATGCACACAGCCTTCTTACAAATTAACACCTCCCTGATGCATATCTGTAATGCTTTGTTTTATATAATAAGATGTACCTTAATAAAACCCAACAGACCTTAAAGAGTCTCTTTATTGCTATTTCTTATCTGACCATGCAACATGACCTACCTCTTTCCAGTGGCCTGTGGGGACAGGACAAGGGCAATGGTCACAAGTTGGACCACAGGAGGTTCTGCACCAATGTGAGAAAGAACTTTTTTCATGGTGAGGGTGACATAACACTGGAACAGGCTGCCCAGGGGGGTTTGTAGAGTCTCCTTCTCTGGAGATATTCAAGACCCATCTGGATGCCGACCTGTGCCACCTCCTCTAGAGAACCTGCTTTGGCAGTGGGGATTGAACTCGATGATCTCTCGAGGTCCCTTCCAATCCCTCTGGTTCTGTGACTCCGTGACTTCTAGTTCTGACATAAGGAATAGCAGGAATGTCATCATTTTTGTCCAATGCCTACAGAAAATGTGCAACCAAGAGGGTGTCAGGGCTTCCTCGTGGCCTTTGACGTGACCATTTCTTGCTTTACCAGAATCTTCTCATGTTCTCTGAGCCCAAGTCTCACCTGAGTCCTTTCATGCCTGTACTCAAGTATTCTCTCAGAGTAATGGCTCCAGACCTCAGTGCATGCCTTGTCTTACTCTGGTTTGGTTTGAGATCACAGAATTACAGAATACAGATTTTCAGGAGTTGGAAGGGACCTCAAAAGATCAACTAGTCCAACACCCCTGCCTGGGCAGGATCACCAGATTAAACCACACAGGAAATATTTCTGATCCTACTGCAGATTCTGAGCCAGTTCAAGACTTCCTCTTCCTTAAATACTTTCACCTTTGTTCCTGTCCTTCCAGAAGATAACCAGGTTTTTGGCTCTGACCTCCCATCCTCTGTGGATGCTGCCTGGACTGACTGAGCAGAGATACAGTTTTGATGCTAACTCGGAAGATACTTTGGGGTTGGTATTTATTTATTTATTTTTATTCTTCATTCTGGACTTCAAAATACTGAGGTTGGTTACCTTACTCTTTGAGTCAGCAGTGAAAGCCCTCAGTTGGATTTGGGTTATTCAGTCACATACCAACCTATGTTCTGGTGTAGCTCCTCCACCCATAACCTGGAAGTAAACAAAAAAAAAAAGGAAAAGGAAAAGAACATTGATAGGACAAAATCCTGTCTAAAATTCACAAAACCTCCAGAAAACCTGCTCTGAACACCACCCATTATGGAACAAGCCTACTGTCAGCTATTTATCAGGAGCCGACGTAGATATTTTGCCCAGAGCTTTAGGTTATAATCACTTTAATATCCCTTATGTCTGGGAGAGTAACTAAGATATTACAAAAACAGTCTTTAAAATCCCAGAAGAAAAAAAATTCTCAGTACCCTTAATTCTCAGCAGAGGCCAGTCTGTTGTAAAGTGACAGTGATGATGCAAGTTAATGATCCCTGCCTCTAAAGCCAGAGCAGTCATCAGTGGCATATCCTCAGGTGATATCAAACATGAGGATTTCATTAGACTACTTCTGCCACCTTCCTCCTTCAAGGAGGTCTTCAACTGTCACTTTGATGCCTCTCACTGATGTTTTCTTTTACAAGCCCTTTTCTTCACTTGCACAGACATCTCCTTCATACAGGTGGTTCAGGCTTCCCCAGCAGAAAGCAGAGGGGATGCAGCTCATTTATCTTTGGTGAAAATGCTGGAAGCATCTGGAAGCTGTTTGATAAGATGGAGCCTGGGACTGCTGCACAACACCTCTGAATTTATCTTGGGGTAGGGTCTCCAGAACATGTGGACTTCTTACAGCCCCATCTGCAGAAGGATTGCTTGAAATTTGGGTCATTTCTGACTAGTTTTCACTTATTGCACTGCACTGTTTCAATCTAGTAGAACAGTTTCCAGCCATAGTGTGGACATGGTTCCCAAAACTGACAGTGAAGCTGTTGTTGCATGGGTGTTGTTGCTGTGCCTAAGAAGACTGCTCTCTGTTATGTACTGGCCAATTACCTAGTAAGAAAAAGTAACCCTATTTCAGACATGGCAATTTAAGACCTTCTAAAAAGGACAAGGAGAAAATAACCTTGTTGATACTTGTGTAAGGTATGAAGTGGTTTCAGCAAGGTTACAAAGGCTTCAATGGCAGAACAAATCACACTTGGATCTCTTTGGTTTCCAACAGACCCATTCAGTCACCAGACTACCACTTTTCGCCTCCATCACCTGCCTTGCAAGGTGACCTGTCAAGTCTTTGAAAAATTCTTATTATTTTATAAAGATGAAAATGGAACCATCTTCAGTCTGGAGAAGGCTCAGGGGAGACCTTAGAGCAGCATTCCAGTACCTAAAGGGGCTAGAGGAAAGCTATGGAGATATTCTATCAGGGAGTGTACTGATAGGACAAGGGGTAATGGGTTTAAGTGGAAGGAGCTTAGATTTGGATATTAGAAGAAAAACTCTGCCATGGTGGTGTTTCATGGTATTCCATGAACAGGTTGCTCATGAGACTTTGTGGATGCTCCCTCCCTGGTGATGTTCAAGGCCAGGTTGGATGGCCTTTAGTCTAGGAGAGGGTGTCCCTGCCCCCAGCAGGGGGTTGGAACTAGATGATCTTTGAGGTCACTTCCAACCCAAACCATTCTAAGATTCTATGAGTCTGTGCAAATCTAATTGACCAGGGGCTTGCCAACGATGTGCTAGCATTGCTTTGAGAAGTTTGGGGATAATGCAGTCAGTATCTTACCTGCACTTTCACTGCTGGCTAGAAAGGCATTTTCTACACCATGTCCTGCAACAGCAAGACTTGCAAGTATGTGGGGTGAGTCCATGGAAAGAGACAACCATGACTTGCACTGGGAAAATGAAGAAGAAATGCCACAACTGGCCTGAGACACCAGTCTTTGGAGGACTGACAGAGAGTGAGGGTAGCTGAGCTCCCTCTTACCTCCCTGACCGATTCACACATTCAGTGTCAGCATCATATTTTCATCCAAGCTGGTTAGATCTGAGGCTACAGTTTAAAAATACAATTCAATAAGTGGAAGAGGCAGATGAAAAAACTTGAACCTTAGCCATGCTGCACGGACTGTTTCTCCAGACTGCAGCTCTTCTAGGGACTTGACATGCTACATATCATTTCATGCACATTATAATATTGAAAGGGAAGCTATCCTTCAAAATCATGTGTATCAGAAACCTCAGAATTTTTACCTATGTGGGGAGTGTTCAAAGTACTCTTTGGACTCACTCAGTTAAAACTGTTTCTAGTGAGCTTTCCGGGAAAAAGATTTTTTCTGTCTCTAATTAACTTTCTGTCAACTACTAGCAAGGCAAAAGGATAAGTATGTTATTTTTTTTTCCTACCAGAGATAAGGCTGAAAAACTGAGAACACAGCTTATGCTGACAGGCATTAGGCACTATTAGACTGATCTATCAGCCTGAGTGATGATGGCCCCATAGAAGCAGTGAACACATCACCACTTAAACCATTTAAAACTGATCTCGACATAGCACCAGGGAATATTCTGGCAGAAACAATCCCACACTCCACAGAGGAATGAAGTAGATAGTCTAATGATGTTGGTGCGGGGGTGTATTGCTTTAGGGAGGTTTTGTTTTGTTGGCATGCATGTCTTTTGTGTGTCTCTAAATGCCAGGAGCCACATCAGAAGAATTACTGAGCTCCTGCACCTTTCACAGAAAGACAGTGAGCACCACAAATTTCTAACAGACCCATGAGCTTAGGAAACCCTCTAAGATGGACTTAACTTGAAGCTTGTAAGGAGGATAATTCATTATCAGATTTAATTCTGTGTGTCATGTATAATTTACTAAAGAAACAGGAAAAACAGAAAGATTGATTAGGCTGATGAAATTTGGGTTTAGTTTTCAAAACTCAAGCACATAAAAGCCCTAGATGCACACTTTCTGAGCATTAATATCTTCACATTATTCTCAGGCACAAAACTCATCACCTACTATACAGCTATGCAAATTTTGTACAAACCTAGATCAAAAAGACACAAATACACAGAAATAATTTGTGTTGGTGCCTGAAAACACTACAGGCAAAAGCAGCAACCAGGAGCAGAGTATTTCTCAATATTATGATTATTTAAAGCAGCTCCTAGAGAAACAATTGCCTCAGATTTAACTGTAACAGTATCAACTTCCCAATCTCATTTTGTTGAGCTCTACACTGAAAGGGAGAAATGAAGCTATAGTCTGAAAGTGAAAGTGAATCAGGCAAAAAGGAGGAATTTTCCTTAGTATAGCAGGCTGAATTAGCTGGTGGACACATCAATGCAACCCAGTATAATATGTTAGATGTTATTAAGGCAAGAGAATTTTTCCCTCTAACATTCACAGGTAGATTTTGCTCATCAGGGCAGTGGTGAGACTGGATAAATAGTTCATGCATTTTATATCCTCTGACTTTATGGTGGCAGTGTTGAAAGAGGCCTCCTAAGCAGAAGACAACAATCTCTTTATCAAAGCCTTGGCTGCCTTTCAGTCAGGTGAGAATTAAAATCAAGTCATATACTGACATTTAATTTGGTGTTCTCCAGGGCCAAACGAGATACAACCCCTCTTTTTATTATTTATATAGAAATTCCTGGGGAAGATAAAGGAAGGGTGCATATTCCACCACTGGGTAGTCAAATCTCTATGAAAAGTGATATTGAGCTGCTGGTAGACATGGCCAAGTTTAATTACACCTCTTTGTCAGGAAAAGACACTGACCAATCTTCTGTCTGAAAGAGAAACACAAGTTGAATAACAGCTTCTGACAGAAGAGAAGATCGTTTACATAACTCTTTTATGATGAACATGTTTTTTTCCAATTTTTAGATTAATTTAAGAGTCCCTAATTCAGATATGTCCTTCAGGAGCTTTGCACCTTTAGCCTTTTATGCATTTCTGTTGTCAGATATGTATTTAAAAGATTTCCTAAAACAAATTTATAATTTAGTTTAGGAATTATATGATGTGCTCCTGTGTTTTTTTAGTTTGGTTTGGTTTGCTTTTTATAAAGCCTGGGGTCACTGACAGTCAGAATTGCTTCAACAACTGTGTAAAGTTTAAAACCTGAGTTAGGTTTCCGTTGTTATAAATGAAAATGGAGTCATGAATCACAACCACAATGTGAAGAGCTTTCTCTGCATAGGGCTACAGAGATGAACAGGATCATTTTATCATTCCTAAGGCTGCAAATTTTATGCTATTTCCAGTAAAGACAGCACTTTGGCTCCATCAGCCAACTGATGGTATTGTGATTTGGTTGCCAACAAGAAGCTCCAGGTCAAGTGCACAAGACCTTTTAGTTATTTTAAAGAAACTAGTGGAAAGAACAAACTTCTACTGTCCCTGCTTGAAATTAATCCCTTCAATGGCACAAAATTACTCCAGTGCTGATTTTAGTTCTTCCTGGGTACGATTCATACACCTAGACACAACTCTGAAGCCAGGGGAAGTGCTCAAGGTTGTCTTGCCTGACCCTCCTCCCACTGGTGCTCCAGAAAGATTTTTCTCCTTTATATCTTCAGTTCTACCTGCCAGCTCTGCAGATGTTTAAAACATTCTAAAGTGACTCAAACTAAATGCTGTTTTTCAGATAGTGATTAAAACTCCACAAGGAAGAGTTGGTAGGTCCTGACCTTATAAGGGTCTTGAGAGTGGGAGGCACTGAGATTCTTATATGGAGAACCATAAAAAAACATACATCAGAGCAAATTCACACCTCCTTCTCAGATGTATGTGCCAACAGCAACACCTAGCTAGATCACAACTCAGATGCAATGTATAGCACTAAGAGTAAATGCTTGCCTACATCAGTTACAGTGTTCACTAAGAGACACTGCATTTTGCATGCTCAGCAATTAAGGAAATCTGTCTTTCCATCTCCTCCACTGGCATTGAGATATTAAATGAAGAGGAAAAACACATTTTACTTTGTGATACCATGGGAAACTCCACTCATC